>OX376374.1:100688859-100748659 GCA_947369275.1 Nemotelus nigrinus
TGAGAGTGAGTGAATAGCAAGATCAGTTTTGTCTTAACTAACCAATAACATTGCTGTAGAATAAGACATGGAAAGCTGGAAAATATTATTAAAATGTTAAATGATCACCCAAATGTTGTCCAAGACTCTGATGACCAACCTTGTCATACGGGATAAGCTGAATGCAGGCAAAAATCGAGTTCCGTCGAAAAAATCGTCGAAAACTAGTGATGTGGAGGCAAGCGGGACATGTTTTTGCTTGCTTGTTTCCCGGTATGAGGTTTGCCCTTGAATTAATTAGAATTCGCCATTTCGACTTTGTTATCGCGATACGCCGATCAAAATAATTTCTGGTGCCGGCACGTATGCCTTCATATTGGTTTGTAGTATGGCGTATGGCGGCATTTAGATGCATTCAACAAATGACGAATGGCTGAGACGTTTTGGTTGGATATTGCACTTGACGTAAAATTTCAGAGCGATAGGTAATACAGCATAGAATATGAATCAACTAGGATTTAAATGATAGCAGTTAAATTTTCCCAACAGCACTGTACTTGAACTTAAAACGAATCTTTCAGTTTCACATCAGGTACCTACGTATGTAGGTGTATGAAAATAAACCCTCAAAATATTGATTTAATGAGTCCATTAAAACTACAAGAAAAAGAAAAAACTCTAGCGCACCTGAACCGCTAGAAACACTAATGTTCGAAGAACAGTAGAAGAATCGTGCAGGTTTTGAGTGCATATTCCACCACATGAGCTGCTTATTACGGCCAAACTGTTTCAAATGCCACTTTTTACTTTGGTCTCAAGAATGCATTTTAACTCATATGGTAGAAGGTTTTAGATATTACTACTGGCATGGGTTTCAAAGTTTATGAAAGAAAAACACTTGTTAATTATATTCGTTATCAGTTGCTTATTTCACCAAACTTTGAAAGCAGTATCTCATATAACATCAATGAAGAAAATGCTCAGTGCCTGCAGCACTGTAACTGAAGTTGGTGTTTGGGGCCGCGATCCGAAAAATTTGTAGAACTTTGGGAATTGAAACGTCGGTTATTTATTTTCATTGTAAATGTTTCCGGTATGAATACTAACTGTAAGCATTTATTGATACAAAAGTAGCACAACCGACTCGTGCTGGCAACCTTTCGCCAGTATCAAAGCCAAGAATATATCACATTTGCTTCACGTTGTTATATTACATTCGAGGTTATAGGAGTATAAAGAAATTTAGGGTTACCTGCAGCGAGTTTTTTCAAATAATCGAAAGCTTAATATTTGCTGTTTATTGTCACTACAATATCATTACCAATTGAAAATTCTACGATAAAACCGCTTAATAAAGATATTGCAAACAAACACAAAACCAACAATAGCTGGCAAACCCTATCGAGGCTTTTCAACCAAATTTGGCTTGAATAATGCTTATAATAGGTTCCATTAATTGTATGAAATTCGTATTGATTTCATGACTGCACTGGAAGTTATAGGGCAAAAAAGTTTTATTTTCCTGAGAGAATTTTCAAAACCAAAGACACAAAAATTACCATAGCTGCAGCACCAATCGAATTTTTCAACCAAATTTCTATCAAATAGAGTTTAGAGTAAGGTGCAGCTACTGTGTCAATTTCATGAAAATCTGGTTACTAATTCACATTTCATAGGGCAAAAGGCAATTTTTTTTTCTTTGTAATTTTTCAAGATGGCACCACTGGCACAGAGTTGCCCACAATTCAAAATCGCTTCTATCAGACCTGGTTCTACTTAAATCCAATGCATTATGTAAATTTAAATGGTATCTGATTATTGGTTCGTGAATTCCCGTGAACAGAAGTTTTTGATGCTAAAAAATATAGGTTAACTGGGAAAGGGTTACCGTTCTTGTCCGACATGAAATTTCCAAAGTTTTACTTTGAACGTGTAGATAAAGCATAAGATTAGTATACAGATTGGTTTTATTTTAAGAAACGGACATTTTTAGGATATTCGATAATTTGAATGTTTTCACTTCCAAATTTTTATTTTTTCAAATTTAAGACACCAAAATTATCATAGCTGGCAGCTCCAACCGAATTTTTCAACCAAATTTCTCCAGCTACTGTGTGAATTTCGTTAAAATCGAACGATTCAATCAGAATTTATAGGGCTAAAAGCAGTTATCTTTTTTAATGATTTTTCAAGATGGCACCACTGGCACAGAATCGCCCGCATTTCAAAATTACTTCTATCAGACCTGGTCCTATTTAGGACCAATACAGTCTGCAAATTTCAATTAATTCTGCTCATTGGATCGTGAGTTTCCGTGAACAGAAGTTTTTGATGCTAAAAATATAGGTAAATTGGGCAAGGGTTACCAGGCGTGTCCGTTATACCATATCAAATTTTTTTTTTGGTCTATGTAAAAAAAAGCACGAAATTTACATATGAGTGGCTTTTTTTTTAGAAACGGCATTTTTTCTAGAGAGACGATAATTTGGAGGTTTTCACTTTCAGTGCCTGCCCTAGCTTCAGGGTTGCCAGCACGCTCATCAACTACACGAATTTACAACTAAATAATACCAATATGTTCTGAAAATTTGGTAATGATTGAATAGCTCTGTCAAAAGTTATAGCAATTTAAAAATTTTCAATTTTTCCCGTCCTCTTTTTAGGCACCCAGCGCACACATGGGGTTAAAAAATCCAAAACATTATCCGATTCACATGTAAAACACGTTCGAAATTTATTTTGTTAACTTTATTTTTGCAAAACTTATTTGTGTACGGAATAATAGGTATATTAAAAATATCACTAAAATGGCCGCCGGCGCCAAAGGGTTAAAGGTTTTTAACTTTTTCTGAGACCTGGCACTATTCTGCATATACACCAATGTGTCCTAAAAATTTCAGTTCAATCGGATGGCGCGTTCCTGAGATTTTTTCACTGAAATTTTTTGATATATACGTATATATATATATATATATATATATATATATATATATATATATATATATATATATATATATATATATATATATATATATATATATATATATATATATATATATATATATATATATATATATATATATATATATATATATATATATATATATATATATATATAAATATATATATATATATATATATATATATATATATATATATATATTATATATATATATATATATATATATATATATATATATATATATATATATATATATATATATATATATATATATATATATATATATATATATATATATATATATATATATATATATATATATATATATATATATATATATATATATATATATATATATATATATATATATATATATAGAAATATGAATTTTTGGCCAAAGTGATTTTAATACTAATGTTCTTCTTCGAACATTAGTAAAAAAAATAAAACGAAAAGCGTAGTGTTTACTAATCAATTTTATTTTAGACCTAATAATGAATTAAAGACACTAAATGTGAGAAATTTCCCGTTTATCAGCACTCTGTAAATGACACATTTTGTTAAACAAAAGCTTTTGTTATATCTCTTCTTTAATTGTTACTTAATACCAAAAGTCTAACAAGACAAGCATGTAAACCGGCATTCGGTATATTTTTTTGTTGATGATTGTGGAATAAAAAAAACATTTATATAAGTAACTATACCTTGCTGATCTAGCATTTGATATATGCAAATATCTGACCTACATTTGCAAAGACCCGATATACGATACACAACATTCTATTGAGATTTTTGCTTTGAACGAAAATTGGCATATTGAAAATTATTAGTTCGGATTTACGTAGAGTTGTTGTTTAGAGTAGTGGTCATTGCATAATCCCGCCTGGTATGAATTTGTGATTTTTTTTATCATACTTTACATGATAATAAAAATAGAAAAAAAACCTCTTTAACACAGTTATGATAAATATATCGAATCGGAATCGGAATTAAAAGCAACTGTGTCGAAAAATTGAGAAACGAGTCTTCGTTGTGTTGTGGTCAATGAAAAATTAGTTTTTTTTTTATTTGCAAGAACACGTTCTCTTTTTTTTGTTACAAACATTCTGTTGGCGGACTAGAATTTTCTTTAGAGTCTCAACAACTTAACATTGTTCGATATTGTTTGGCCATAGTCCAAAACTGGAATAAAATGAATTTGTATTAATTGTAACATTCGGCTTTCTTATTGGGCGAGGCCCGAGAAGTTCTTTTCTTCTTTTCAGGGTCCGCGCTTGGCCTGGCTGGCCTACCAATGAATAGTTTTTCGTGATTTTTCGGTATTTTCAGTTCTTCAAGGGAGGGATACTGGCCACACATAGCTAGCTTCCATTTTGATTAGATTTTTGAATTTTTGAATTTGATGGCCAGTATCAGAGGGTGGAGAACCCCAGACCATCGGGGTCAGGGCTCCACTACCATCGGGGGCCCGCGGCTGTCTGCCTCACCCGGGTTCCTCTGAAAATAGAGGTAGCGCGTTTTCCTTCTCCCGTTTTAGATTTTCAATTTTCTGGCTCCGTGCGTTATCACGAGCACTGGGTCTGCTTAGTCAGCCTATGTTGCAGAGCATGGGTGGTTTCCTTTACGGAACTATGCCCCCTTTTGTCCCTGGGTATTTTATATACCAGTTTGCGGCTACGAATTCATGACGGATGAATGTTAAGTAGCATCCAGTTTTCTGAGAGCAAACCATCCCCATTGTTTAAAGAACCCACCCCAGCCGCAGCGAGCTAGCAAAGCGGCACACCAGCATCCGTCGGGGTTGGTTAAAGGGTGCTCCGCTAATGCGGACGAGGGGCCTTCACGGCCATTTCTAGGGCACCCTGCTCTCGGGGCAATTCTTTTTTTTTTGTTTTGCCTCTTGAATGGCATCAGCCATTCCACCACTTTTGGACCTTAGCACTCTTGGTTCTGGACTTCGGTCTGGTTCTAAGTTGTGCTAAGGCCCCTCCCAATTTCATAATCGCTACAAAGTTTCAATCTCTCAAACAGTGGTGCAATGAGAATAATTTGAATCTTAACATTAACAAGTGCCATGTAATATGCTTTTCTCGTAAGAATACGATCAAAAAGTATTCTTACTGCCTTAACAACACCATATTGAATAGGGTTGAGCATATTATAGATCTCGGGGTAGTATTGGACAACAAGATGCGGTTCAATTTCCACTATTACAAAATCCTTGCCAGGGCTAATAAACAGCTCGGATTCATTAAGAGACGTGCTAAAGAGTTCAAGAATATATAGGTTACCAAGTCATTATATATCACTTTGGTGCGTCCTCTATAGGAGTATACCTGCACAATATGGAACCCAGTTTTTGAGCTACATAGTGAGAGAGTAGAATCTGTTCAGAAACAGTTTTTACTTTTCGTTTTGAGGGACCTCTATGATCCAAAAGACTTCCAACATCTTTTTTCTTACAAAACCAGACTGAGCCTTCTTAATTTAATGCCTCTCTCTTCTAGAAGAACACTGTTAAGTGCATGCCTAACCTTTGATATTATAAGTGGTGCAGTCAATGTTGACGCTCTCCCACTAGGTATGCAACTCTGCTCAAGGAGTTCAGTCACCACACTAACTATGCATATAACGAGCCCATAAATAGGTGCTGTAGAATATTCAACTCTTTAAGCAGCAACTATGCTTCGGGGATCTCTAAACACACTTTTAGAACAAACTTATAAAGGCCCTATCAACATCCTAATCCCACTTAATTTGCCCATCAATTTAGCTAAAATCAAAATAAAATATATTAAAGTAAAGTAAAGTAACTAAAATAAAAGTTGTGATATATTTTGTTTTCTAATGTGTTGGGAAAAAAAATATGTATGTTGTTGTTATGTTATTATATTGAATTGTTAATGTATGTTGCCTTGTTTGGTAAATAAATTAAAAATTTTGATAATATCGCATTGATACACCACGCTTTGAGAAACCTGAACGCGCAAAATGGCGTGATTCTGTTCGACACGGAATGTTAACTTGGCCAGAGTGGAGGAAATTATTAACGGAAACTTTTCCATGCACTAGCAAGCGAAAACTGCGCATTTAAGCGGAGATGTACAAAAAATTGCCCAGGCAGAACATCACCGAGTATTTTTTCGAAAAATATTCTAGATCTCTGGCCGCTGAAATGAGCGAGAACGAAACTGTGGAATGGATCGTTGACGGTCTACGAAACAAGCGATATAAAGACTTCTTAGGGCCTTTGATGGTATGTACCAAAGCGACTGATTAGCTGCTCGATCTGCAAAATGCCAGCGAGCACATTGAAAAAGACACACTTTTCTCACAAAATCAAAGTAAATGTGTCAGAAGTGAAGTGCGAGGTGTGAAGGTTGAACAAATGACATATTTCAAGTGCGGAATTGCAGGACAATATGCTCGTAACTGCAAAACAACGGGAGAAAGTAAAACGAACGTTTGTTTCAAGTGCGGTGCAGCGGGACATTTCGCAAGAAGTTGCAGAGGCGACGCGAAGTCGGAAGGCAAACACGTTATGCTAATTGAAAACGAACGAAATACATAAAGAAAGCAAAAATAGCGGGCTATGAATTACAGTGTTACATTGATCTTGGCAGTAGCTGTATAACTGTTCGAAAGAATTGGGTACAAAATCATGGATTGACATATTACGAAGACGATAGCTTAGAGCCTCTCATTGGATATGGTGGTGGAAAAGTGCAACCTGTTGGTTTGTTGACAGCTAACCTCGAAGTTGATGGTATTAGTGCAAAAGTTCGAATCCATGTGGTTTCTGATAACTGTCAGAATATATGTCACACTGTGGGACACCCGTTCACTAAACAGAAACACTTAAAAATAGTGAGCAGCACAAATGGATTGGAACTTAAGTACAATGACTTGCCAAGTATTACGACGGTGGTGTAAACAAAAATGATTGCGGGGAAGGCGGCGAATATACCGAGCAACTACTTGGGACATGTAGCCGTGGTGACAAATTTACCTGGAACTCAACTATGTATTGAAGGTGGCAACCGAGATAATGGAGAAGTCGTTCCAACATGCGTCGTAAGCACTAATGATTGCGGCGAAACTATCGTTCCGGTTCTAAACTTGTCAACATCGGAGCTACACATCAAAGGTGGAGATCACGTAACGCGCGGTGAGCCCTGTAACATGCAGAAATTTTCCTTCCGAAATTTCTGCAAGGCATATTTCAACGCGCACTGTAGTGCCCTTGAAATAAAGACTATTTTTCAGTCGGACAAGCGGTACCTTGTTGATCGACTCGAAAAATAACAAGCTACAGCAAGTCCGACTTGACATTGCCTGACTTGACACTCGAGTCGAAGGCGAGAACCGGTAACGGGATTTTTCCTTCGCCTCGAGGATCAAATCAGAGCTCGGGACAGTCAAGTTTGGGTCGTGGTGGCGACGAGAGTCTAGGGGAGGTCGTGGCCTGGGCCAGGCGTTCATCGATTTATCTACGTACGAAATTACGATCACGCATATTAAAATCGTTAAATATCGTCTAATCGTGGGTTATATTTCGAATTAGAGTCTTGAATCAAACGGTCCGAGTCGAGCGCATCATTATTTTTGCATGTACGTCCATATTGACCATACTACTGACGTGGTTCGCAATTTGCAATAATTGTAGTGAATAGTGTAGTTGCGGCGTCCCTGTTCAAGTGCACGTATGTTCAGATTGAAATGAGAAGAACCAACTTAGATATTGATTAGCTGTGCGCTTTGGGAGTGTACAGAAGGTTTCTTTCGTAATGCCCGGACGAGAATTGCGAACCGGCAAATCATCGTACCTTTTGACGAAAAAGTCAAGACGTAGATCGTTTCAAGTACATTTACTTAGGTTTGCGAGAAAGTGAGAAAATCTGTTAATATTCCTGACTAAGTGTTCGAATGGAGATTGAAATAAGGCAAAAGTGATTTATTTGAAATAAGATATGTTTCAACCTGTGGGATCTGAAGATTGAAAGTGTTTTAGTACGCTGTACTGATGTGGAAGTTCGTTTTGTGCATTCAAGCCGCTCTAAATAGTGCCCATATCGGGATTCAGAGAAGTGATGCGCGGAAACGAAAGCTCACTTAATTAATGTCGGCAAGCCTGTCAATGGTTGGCGAGGCCAGTAGCTCGGTCGAATAGCATCTGGATTTATGGAAATTGCATTACCCGTTCGGTCGATGTAGTGATTCCGGCCGACAGAATATAAAGTGGCATTTACGAGATTCACCAAAATCTACGCAGTTGGCGTATTTTGCATTCAAATACAGCAGACAAGTAATTCTGAAGGTATGTAGATAAATTGAATTGAAATGCTTGCTGCGGGGAAAGAACTGCGCACAAGTTCGCCGTCGGTTTCATGGGATATTGAAAGGAGAAAGGCAAAATGTGTCGGAGGCGTAACACTAAGTATTGCTTGCTGAGTAACTTCACGAGTTTATCCAGAATCGAGGGGTTCGCCAATTCTAGTGTGGAAAGCTATATACTCATATAAGCTGGAACTATATTATTTTTGGATGTTGCGTTTATTAATACGGGCAACGTTGTATTCGCATATAGGCTGGGGCGCGACGTTGTTGATGGCGATGTAACAATATAGTCTGGACTACAGCGCGTTCTAACGTGTCTTCCTCTGTCGTATTCATACAGGGGCAACGAATTCGGTTGTCCACTTAACCCATTCGCCGTTGAAGTCTCAAAAAGGAGAATTTTGGGATAGGTGTCTACTAATTTTTAATAGACTTAGTGCATGCGGCATATGCACAAATAATACGCCTTTAAATGCAATTTCGTGCATGGTGCATAATTTATGTTTAGAGCCAGTTATATGTATAACTATATAAAAATTATTTAGAGATGCTATTGTTAGTTTAATGTTTAGACTCCCATCTAAAGAAGCAGACATTATAACCATCTATAATACATAACGCGCATATGAGTTATGTTTTTTTTTGAACAGTTGATTTAGTGTTACAAATGATAAAATAAAGTAAAATTAACGAAAGTAGAACATCTATTAAGTTAGGAAAGGTTTCCTTTGGCAGCTGATTACGTTGAACTATAGAATTGACGACCAAAATGTTTAACAGAAGTAATTGCATATTATAATAGGTCTTTAGACTTAATTGCTTAAGTTTTTTTTTCAATCAAGATTACGCCACTATAATTGGGCATCAAGATTATGCAAATTTATGTTTAAGTTAACCGGATATGAATGAAGATGTGAGGTCTAACATGTTAGAATTTTTCTGATTCTTTCTTTTATTTTCTTCCCCGTTATTATTTCCAATTGACGTATACAGGAAGAAAAAGTTAAATTTTTCGTTATACTTGGTACATTATGGAATAATTGCGTGACACAGCAGTATAATTTATCTTGTTATTTCCACGGATATCATAATAATGGCGCCATTCTTGTGATTAGGTATACAATCGGGGCTATCAAAAAAAAAAAAAGTTTGAAGATATTGAAATGATAAAAATTGGAAAACATAAGGGAACTAACTAGTAAAACTTGATTTGCAGGCAAGATTGTGTACGAACACAATACTTAGAAAGTAATTGGAATATGAAGCACCTAGTAACAATTTTTATACGGAACTAAGGTCGTAACTATCATTATAAGTTTTACTTTTGCGTATTCTAATATCATCAGTTTATGTCATTTCGTTAGAAAGGAAACGAATGTTTTTATTACGAAAATAATAATGCCTATGTAACTTTAAAACCTTTTGGCCTTTTTATTGGGCGAAAGCCCGAGAAGTTCTCTTCTGTTTCAGGGTCCGCGCATGGCCTGGCTGGCCAATGTTTGAATAGGTAGAGTTTTTCAGTGACTTTTCAGCTTTCGAATACAAGGGAGGGATACTGGCCAAGCACATCAGTTTTCAATTTTTGGTATTGGTTTTTTTGAATTTTGGATGATGGCCAGTATCTGTGGGTGGAGGACCCCAGACCATCGGGGTCTGGGTTCCGCCACCATCGGGGGCCCGGGGCTGTCTGCCTCACCCGGGTTCGTCTGAAAAGAGAGGAAGCGTTTTTCCCGCTTTTTTCCTTATTAGATTTTTCAATTTTCTGGCTCCGTGCGTCGTCACGAGCACTGGGTCTGCTTAGTCAGCTGATGTTGCAAAGCCACGGGTGGTTTCCTTAACGGAACTATGCCCCCTTTTGTCCCTTGGGTATGTTTACATACCAGTTTGCGGCTACGTTATTATGACGGATAAAATAATACGTAGCATCCCGTTTTTTCTTGAGAGCTGCTCAACCCTATTGTTTCATGAACCCACCCCAGCCGCAGCGATCTAGCAAAGCGGCACCCCAGCAAGGGTGCTCCGTTAATGCGAACGAGGGGCCTTCACGGCCATTTCTAGGGCACCCTGCTCTCGGGGCAATTCTTTTTTTTTTTAATTCGCCTCTTGAATGGCAATAGCCATTCACCTTTTGTTGGGCCTTAGCCATCTCGGTTCCGGACTTGGGTCTGGTTCTAAGTTGTGCTAAGGCCCGACACACTAACAATTCATACAATTCGCTACAGCCCGTATCGCAGCAGGCAAAACCAAAACAAACCGAAGAGCAGAGCTCCTCAGATGGGGTTAATGACAAGTCCAGCAGTGAAAATTCCTTCCAACCGGATCATATCACGACTGATTTGACAGAAGATAAGACTTAATTAATTTGTCTAATAGAACAATATTGTCATTTGGTTTCTATTAACATTTTTCAGGTTGGATGCGCTACAGATGTTTCAATGGAAATCAAGTTGCTATCTGATAAGCCAGTTGTACGTCAACCCTATCGCCTTGCGTATGCTGAACGCGAAAAAGTGAAGAAGATGATTGAGCAATTACAGCAAGCCAACGTTATTGAAGAGAGCCATTCGCCATTTTAGAGTCCTATTGTTCTTGTCCGAAAAAAATCAGGCGACGTCCGAATGTGCGTCGACTACAGAGATCTTAATAAGGTAACAGTTAAAGAGCATTTTCCGTTACCAAGAATCGACGACCATTTAGATAGGTAACATGGGCAATTATACTTTACGCCTTTGGATCTGTACAGTGGTTATTATCACACACCAATGCATGAAAATTCAAAAGAAAAAACTGCGTTCGCCATCCCAGACGGGAAATATCATTTCAAAAGGGTACCATTTGGGTTGGCTAATGCTCCAGCTAAATTCCAAGAATATATAAATCGGTTATTGCGTAATCTGCACGGTACAACTACGATGAGTTATTTATATGATTTTTTCATGCCTAGCAAGAGCGTTGCTGAGGGTCTAACTTATTTGGAAGATGTTTTTAAGGAAATTGGTAGAGCGGGATTAACTTTAAATTTAGCTAAGTGTTGTTTTCTTATGAATAGGGTAGAGCATCTTGGTTTCGAGATTTCAAAAGAGGGTATATCGGCAGGTGAAGGCAAAATACGAGCGGTGCAACACTTTCCTATCCCGACAACCCCTTTTGGACTATTTGAGTTTACGGTAATGACGTTTGGCCTCTGAAATCATGCACAGTCATTTCAACGGTTTATGGATCAGGTGCTTGACGGTATGGAATTTTGTGTCTGTTATGTGGACGACATTCTCGTGGCATCCGAGTCAGTGCAGCAGCACATAGAACACCTTAATAGGCTTTTCGAGTGCCTTAACAAATATAGTGTCATCATTAATGTGGCAAAGTGTATCTTTGGAGCAAAACAGGTGGAGTACTTGGGTAACTTAATTGATAAGCGTGGTACATCACCCTCACCAGGACGAGTAGAGGCGATCAGACGATTCAGGAAGCCTTCCACAGTCCAGGAATTCCGGCGATTTTTGGGGGCCTTAAACTACTATTGCCGGTTTATTCCAAATGCTGCTGAGCTCCAAGCTCCTTTGAATAGACACTTCAACAACTCAAAGAAAAATGATAAAACGATAATTTCCTGGACACCAGAAACTGTAAAAGCGTTCGAGGAGTGCAGAAATAGCTTGGCAGAGACTGTCCAATTCAAACCTGAAAATCCGCTGAGACTAATCACAGACGCTTCCGACCTAGCAACAGGTGCGGTGATGGAACAGATGCAAGAAAATTGTTGGCGACCACTTGCAAAAGAAACTATCTAGTACTGAGGCCAGATATAGCACTTACGATCGTGAGCTACTCGCAATCTTTGAAAGTATCCGTCATTTTGGTCATTTGTTGGAGGGTTCACAGTTTTCAATTCAAACGGATCACAAACCGCTCACATACGCATTCTCTCAACCGGCTAACAAAGCGTCTCCACGACAGATCAGGCAATTAAACTTTATTTCGCAGTTCTCGACTGACATACGGTATTTTGTTGTGTACACTAAAACCACACTGACGTTTCGACACTTGTCAAAATGTCATATACACAGATAGCGACTAGAGCGCCGTAATTGCACGCGGTGGTAAATCTTCGGAACTAGATAAATTATTTTTGATTCGCGCAGATTTTTGAATTTGTGATAACTGTACTATTATTGTTATATAAGCTTGGAATGGTTAACAATAAAGTACATTCTTCACTGGTAAGCCAAGAAGTAAAAGCGGCGACCAGATTTTGAAAAGAGTGTTTCTTTTCGAAAATAAACAGAAGGAAAATCTGACCAGTTTGCGTAGCGGCGACAAGATCGCCAAAGCGAATTTGATCAGTTTTCAATAAAACGAAAAGAAGAAAATCCGACTTATTTGCGTAGCGGCGACTGGATCGCCTGAGCAAATTGAGCAGTTCTTTTCGTCTGACTACGCTGCGGATACCAGTGGACGGGAAGACCTATTACAATTTACCAGGCCAGCAAAACGGAATGGCAGACGCGTTATCACGCATAGAAACAATTTGCATGCCCAGTCTGATCGAGGAGGAAGAATTTTCACGCCAGCAACGGCTAGATGTAGCATCCAGTAATTTCAAGTGAAATTACTGGACCCTTAATTTCGACGCACACTGTATCGTGCTCAAAATTGCTACATTTCTATCAAATCGAAAATGCGTTTCGATTTGAAAAACAACAAGTTAGTTCAAGTTCGACGTGACCTTGTTATTGGGATCTCAAATCAAACGGAATTCTAATGCCTGTTTCACACATATGGCAAACGTTTCGTCGAGGAACTTGTGAAACTACTTCCCTCCATATCTTCGCATGTAAAAAAAACAGCCGAAAGTAAACAAGGGGACCATTTACACACTCGGCTCGCCAACATTTGGCATGTGTGTAAACCCGGCATAACGGGATCTTGCTCGCAACACTCGAAGCGCATAGGGCATTTCGTGACAGTTGTTTGAGTATCGCTGTGGCGAGGAGTAGTGATCAAGTCGTAACGACGAGAAGCGAGTTTTGGCTGGGTGTGGCGGCGGCCAGAGTCTTGGGACGGTGCGCGAATTGTTTTTACGATTAATTGGGAATTTTTATATGTTTGTATCGGCAGCGGGTTGTGGATTCAAGTAACAAAAACCGTCGGGTTGGCGAGCGGCGGTCTCGAGGGAAGTCGTGGCGGATGAAAGTCTCCGGTTGGCTGTGTATCGTCCCCAATGGAACAGTCCATTAGTCCGTGGTCAAACCGTTAACTCTTCAGTGCTGTGATTGATAAAGGAATCTGCCCGGTGAGAGTACATTGATATGCTTGCTGAAAAGTACCAAGAGAGATCTTTTGCCACGTAATACGTGTGGCCTTTGTTCGGCGTCGCTAGTTATAATTTCTTTCATAAATAAAGTGTAGAAGCATATTGGCCGGGTGCATTAATGAAAGATTCTCTGGCATTAGGCGAAGAGGAATTCTCCAAAGAAAAGTGCGGACAAGTGCCATGTGTTGGTGACGCTTATTTTGGATGCGTTTTGTTGTGCAACCTAATCACCCGACGAAATTTCTTAAGTCTGACTGCTAAATCATTGTGATGTCAACTCAGTGTTTTCGACGATTCAAACGGAATAAGTTACTAGCATGAGTTAATTAGTGACAAGTCTAGCCCTTTCATACTTATTATGCCACGAAACGTGAAATACTTGAGTGTCGTAGTGACTGCACTGAAAAGCAAAAAAAATGCACTCTCATAATAGTTGTAGCAATTGCCCATTTGAATTTTTCTAAAATTCACGGTAAATGACTTCTGATACGTAATGTATCAAAAGTCCTCTACATGACCTCTTAACGGCACCTTGTTTTCGAGAAATCGAAATACAAGCGATATCGCTTTAAAATTGCAATTTCTGAAACGAATTTACCGTATTAACGGAAATTTGTTTGTGAAAAATTTCGAGACTAGAGCTGGGCTGTGGGCTGGCAGCGATGATCTCTGGACAGTCGGACAGGGATCGTGGCTGAGGCCAGGCGGGAGACGCGGTCGTGAGAATATTAGGAGGAAAAGAAGTTGCGAAACGCGCTTTCGGTTGATTGTACGCCGGCGGTGGGTAAATTGATGCAGTTGCGACGGTATGTCGTTTGATCTCGATTTCTTCGGGCACTCGAGTGTACGTATTAAACCCCAAGTTTTGACGCTGTTTCCCAATAAGTGAGATCGAAATTTATCCATTCCTAGACCTGAGAAGTGAATTATCAAATTGATTGTTTATTGAATTATCAATTCAATAAACGGTAAATGGCGAAGAAGAATAGTGTTTTGTCAACTGATCGGTGAAGACGTATTTGAGAGTCGATGGAGAGTCGTTCTGGGTGCGTGACCGAGGCAGGTGGGCGAAGCAGCGTCGGCGTCGGAGCCATTGTGATGTCGGTTGAATGTAGGGAGATGGTATTAACTTTTGGGTTCGAAAGTAGCACGTCGTGTTCAATCGAAGTTGTGGAATGATCTGGAAGAGTATAACCGCGAGTTTTATGGAAAAAGTGCGTCTGAGACAATAAAATCTGATGTGGTAGTGAATCTAGAACGTCAATTGAGTGGCGTCTTCAAAATGAAATCTTCTTGCTGAGTGAATAAGTTCGTCCTCAATTAGCCTTGCGAAATTGTGAATAGTGCTTTGGTGAGCCAGAAATACTTATGATTATAAATAATGAATTCCTATGACAAGTAATGTCTTCCCTTCCTAATGACGAATTGCGTCAAAACTTTCGGGATAAGTTATATTTCGCTGCCCGTGACGGATTTGCAGTAAATAATGCTGCCTGGTTAAGCAAATGAAAGATTTTACTTTTATAGAACGATTTGGACGGTTGTGACAGTGGTTCAAGCGTGGTCGTGTTCGGTAAATTCAATAAAATTTTCAACAGTCGCCAGTTCTCTATCGCGGTTTTGACAGAAAGGGTCATTTAAATGAAGCTTATTGTTTGCTTGCATCTTGCCATGCCTAAACGAATTTCAAATCAAAAGATATTCTGCTAAGAACCTGTTCGAACCCGAACAAGCAACGCACGACTCAATGCAGCGTAAACTATATATTAGGTTAAGTCATCATTTAGGATTAATTAAATCAGAAGAATTCGAATTTCATTGCATCTTTACGATAAACGAATTCAACGTAAATTCCCATTGCATGCATTTCAATATTTTAATTGATCATTGCTATACAATTCAACTTAAATTCATCTAATTCAATATTTAATTCCATTCACTCATATAATTCAGTATTCCATTTCACTCAATTCAAATTCATATCGCAAGATTCAGTCATTAAGATTTTACTTTGTTGCCGTCTTGGAATTCGTCGCTTCAGCATTAATTTCAGATATATGAGCAACATTGTTATACTGGTCAGAAAAAATGCTGAGATGTAAACAGCAATCATTGCTCGCGCGCGATAACAACGTTCAAGCGCGTGAACAATTATTGCTGGTCAGCAGTTTGAATATGTAAATTTCTTATTTAAGAAACCGTAATAAAGTTCTTGTGGCAGTTAGAAAGAAGTTTTTGAATTGGTAGTAAGCGCAATTGGTTAAAGTGCCGATCTGCTAACTTGAACTGTATAAATCCTGGCAAATTGGTTAAAGTGCCGATTTGCTAACTTGAACTTCGTAAATCCGGACAAATTGGTTAAAGTGCCGATTTGCCACCTTTGAATTCGGGAAGTTAAGTGCAGTTGGTGAGAGTGCTGATCTGCCCGCCTTGGAAAATATTCAAGGTAGTGCGAACTGTGTGTCAGCTGGTGAAAGTGCCGGTCTGACACAATCATAGACAGTAGTGCCTACCAATTTTAAGGTTGCGCCATCCGGACGTAACATTTGGTGACCCCCAGACAAAGAACACAAGTAGTTTGCAATCATGGAGCATCTTCGCAATGAGCAAAAGCGCCTGGGCGATGAAATACAACGGCTCATTGCCAATTATAAGAAAGACTCTATGGAAAGAAAACAAAAATTGAGTTATTATGACAATAGAATCAAGGATTTGAGCGAATTGTGGAAAAAAATGCAAACAAATGATAAACTCATCAAAGAGTCGGCAGAGTTAGATCCGTCCGATGAGTACTTTGAAAAAAACTATTATCAGCAAATTTCGCAATTAGTTGGATCCACTATAAAGAGATTGGAGGAAGAAAGATTGAAACTCCATGAAACAGAATTGAGAATTCAAACGGGAGCCATTCCCAAAAATCCTAGCAGCACCGTAAATGCAGCTTCTAGTATGGCCAATAATTTGCAGCAGCAAATTTCAAAACAAAGTACAATCAGTACAGCGTTACGACGTTTTTTGACCAGACTGGAAGACAGTGCGGACTTCCAAACAAAATCTTACTACGAAGTGAAGATTAACAGGCTCACGAAGTTGTGGAATGATCTGGAAGCTGCTGCTTTCGAAGAGGATAAAAAGTTAAGTGAGGATTATTTGGAGTTGGAAGAAATTGTGCAGATGAAAGTCATTGAGCTAAATGAAAAAATTATAGCGTCAGAAATGCAACACGGCACAACTATCAATGAGCAAGTAAATAAATCAGTATGCCTTCCGAAGATAACAATCCCAAAGTTTGATGGGGATTACGAGAAGTGGTATCAATTCTACGATTTGTTTAATGAAATGATACACAAACAAAACATATCAGATACACAAAAAATGTGGTATTTAAAAACAAGTGTATCTGGTGAAGCAGAAAAACTGGTTCGTCATCTACTCATAAGCCAGGATAATTATGAAATTGCTTGGAAACGCTTAGAAGACAGATATTGCAACAAAAGAATAATTATAGCAACGATCATCAATAAAATTCTAAATCAACTAGCAATTGGAACTCCATCAGCTGGAGCAATTAAGCAGTTGCTCGATATTACGATGGAAGGGCTACTCGCCTTGAAAAACATGGGCGTTGACACATTATCATGGGGACCACTGATAATCAATATATTATTGCCAAAGCTAGATAAACTCACGCATACAATGTACGAGCAAGCAATCGTAAATCCAAAAGAAGTGCAAACAGTAGGAGATTTTCTTGCATTTTTAGAGAACAGATTTCAAACATTAGAAGCTGTCAATCGGAAAGAAATATTCAAGAAATATTCAAGGTAGTGCGAACTGTGTGTCAGCTGGTGAAAGTGCCGGTCTGACACAATCATAGACAGTGGTGCCTACCAATTTTAAGGTTGCGCCATCCGGACGTAACAGATTAGGATTAAAGAGATTAATTAAAGAGATTAATTAATATTAAAGAGATCAATTGTTTTACAAATTTTCATTTTTCTTAAAGTTTTAAATCGAGATTATTCGGACGATTTAAGATTGACTTATCATCCACTGAGTAAAAACCACCGGCACTACTACTGTGATGAACGGCAGTGTGGACGGTTCAGCGGAAAGGGACAAATTCGAATAGGAGTGAAACAGTGAAGAAGCTATCAGTAATTTGAACAAATTGTGAAGGTTTTGGAAAAGTATGCAGGTGTCAAGAAGGTTTGTGAACATGGAATAGCAGGTCGCGATGTTGATTCGCTGAAAGAATTGCATGCCAATGCAGTTGTTCCGCCGTCTGTTGCACAAATCAACTTATCAGGTTCATGTCAAATGCGTGGACTACTCATCGTGAAAGATTTCATAGGTGGTGGTAAGCGAAAATAAGTTCACAATCTATTGTCGGAATCCGTTACACTTAATCCAAAAGCTAAGAATGAACGAATAAAGAAACCAGTGGTGAGGATTTTCCTCAGGGGAATATTTGCTGATAAATAATGAACGGAGAACACGGAAATCAATTTTCATCAGGACACGCGATTGCATGCATAAATAACGGTTGCTAAAAATCTGGAAAGGCGATCCAGTCTGTCATTCACAAATTCCATGAATAATTGCTATTTTTGTATAGAATCGTAGATGAGAGGAGACACACAAAGATGAAGTCGGAGTTAATTCCAATTTTATATAGTATATTACAAGTAAATGGTATCATCATATTACTATCAATTGCATATTGTTTCGTTAAATTTTCATACAATTGAATTCAATGTATATGGAACAGGCAGAAGTGCTGTAAGAAAAGCATTTACAATTGATAATAGATTTATTTATATAAAAAGAAAACAGTGCCGGCTTACAACCTGACACAATTGACGTTACAGTCGCGGATTTTTATGATGTGTTCTTTCACCTGTCGAGTATTAACGGCATTTGAGATAAAGAAGATGAAATAATTGAATCATGCACCAAAATATAGTTATCATTATATAATTAGTAAAGTCGCTGGTAAAGAGCAAAAGACAACTATATTAACCATTTAATATTTTTTTTTTAAGAGGAAGCCTGACTTCGGAATTGTTTACTTATTATTACACTTAATATGCAATTGTTTGGCCAGACGAAGAATCAAGATGAACCTTAGTAACTGTTTGTCGTTTATACATATAAATAATAAGTTTATTCTACATTCCTTGTACATATTAAGTTAAGAATCATACTGATATTTCACATTAACTTTCTATATCGTTTCGTATTTTTATATGTTAATCTCCCGAAGATGTGTCGTAGTAGTAATCTTCGTACATCAGACACTGCACGTACTAGAGTTACATGAGCTCAGAAGAAAATGGATATATGGCCTGTAAACCTAACTCAAATAATTTCATAGTTTTATTCTTCTGAAGTTCGAGCACCCAGTCGCTCTCTGAGTTGCAGCCGTATGAGGCGTAGAGAACAAAATACAAACAACCCTGAAAAAAGAAATTTGCGCAAATTTAGTTTTTTGTCTTTCTCTTCCTTTTCTTTGAAAGGACTTCAATTGAGTTTTGGTATTGAAGTATCCACGCCAATCCAAAAGATTATGATTTATAGTAGAGATGACATGGAGATGTAAACTTAACAATTACTATTATTTCATTGATTGATTTTGTTAATGGAAGGCAGTAAATACTAAGGTTTTATTAACGTTGAAAAGAAACGAAACTAATAAGGAATTGTTGAATTTTTGTTGAATCTAAAGAACAAACTAATGAGTTCGCAGAAATCGTTTCTTTAGCGTTATAATTACTTTTCTGCTCTGAAAGAAAAACCAGGGGAAGAGACGGATAAAGAAAAAAAAAACTACTACTACTAGAGAAATTCCTTTTATTTTTCTTGGCACATCAATAATATTCGAGGTCTGCATGCCTGTTTTTGTTCGTTGGTCACGTTTTCTTTCTCTTTTCTTTCTTGTCGGAACAAAACTTTTTGGTGAGCTAAGCTTGTATAAATAGTAAGAAAATTATGAATACAATAAAATGTTTGTTTAATTAAAACCCCCCTTGGCCTTCTTATTGGGCGAAGGCCCGAGAAGTTCTCTTCTCTTTTCAGGGTCCGCGCGTGGCCTGGCTGGCCAATGATGGAATAGTTTCGTGGTTTTTTCGGCATTTTTCAGCTTTTAAGGGAAGGATACCGGCCACACATAGGTAGTTTCAGTTCCGGAATTAGTTTTTTTTGATTGAATTTTGAAATTAATGGCCGGTATCAGAGGGTGGAGGACCCCAGACCATCGGAGTCAGGGCTCCACTACCATCGGGGGCCCGGGGCTGTCTGCCTCACCCGGGTTCCTCTGAAAAGAGAGGTAGCCTTTCCCCCCATTTTTCCTTTTTCAGACTTTTAAATTTTTGGCTCCGTGCGTTGTTGGGTCTGCTTAGTCAGCCCATGTTGCAGAGCCTCGGTGGTTTCCTTTACGGAACTATGCCCCCTTGTGTCCCTGGGTATTGTATATACCAGTTTGCGGCTACGTATTCATGACGGATGAATATTAAGTAGCATCCCGTTTCTTTGAGAGCAAATCAACCCCATTTTGTCAAGAACCCACCCCAGCCGCAGCGAGCTAGCAAAGCGGCACCCCAGCATCCGTCGGGGTTGGTTGAAGGGTGCTCCGCTAATGCGGACGAGGGGCCTTCACGGCCATTTCTAGGGCACCCTGCTCTCGGGGAAATTCTGTTTCTTTTGTTTTGCTTCTTGAATGGCATCAGCCATTCCACTTCTGACGTTAGCACTCTTGGTTCTGGACTTCGGTCTGGTTCTAAGTTGTGCTAAGGCCAATCTCAACCACATTTACGCTACACATTCGTATCTGGCTTGCTTGGAACTAACCGAAGCAAAAGTTGTCGCCAGCTGCGCAAGTTTGTTCGGTTTCAACTTGCGCGCCCAGCTTCTACGATCGTGACCAGTTTCGTGAGGAGTACGTTGAAACGGCGACAGGAAATAAGGAAAACCCAACTTATCTCCATCATAAAGATTCCAATCTTGAAGGTGATGATACAACATTATCCGTTGCGATGATCCAGTTCTGCATACCGTACAACCCGTTGGGGAAATATTCGAGTGTCGCAAGTCCAAAATAAGGAAGTATAAAATCCGCTTAGTAATAAATTAAATTGTCTAATAGATATGAACGAGTTTAAAAGCCAGCGTTTCAATATGCTGCTGGCAAGTGCACGGCGAGAATGTTGACGCAGAACATTGAGTGCTCGAAAGCTGTGTCTACCATGTCACATGATGACCTCACCCGTATGATAGCGATGTAATTATGTGGGATGCGTCGTAATGGTCATGATTATAATCATACCTCAAATTATAGCATATTCCTTTTTTGTTCGATATGGAATCCAAGTAGATCAAAACTGTTTATCTAGCGCACACGGACTAGACAATAAAACGAGAACCTATCAATTGATTTCAACCGACTAATACAAAGTGAATTCGAGTCATTTGATAAGTTTGTGCGGTTGTCTCGAATCATATAATCAAAAGGAAAAAAAACACATAAATAGAATCTTTGATTTAATCGTTGATAAACCAACGAAAGTAACGTTCAATTGATGCATCGGAGTATCAACTTACTTTTATTCAACGCGAAGATGCTATGATTTGATTTTTCTTTATTCGTGGAGAGTGCACATAAATTATTCGTGAAGACGCATCCTTCCTGTGAGCAGCTCAGCTTCACTTAAAAATTTCATCGGATGAAATACTGATAATGTCTTAAACACTATATACTATATATCATGAATGTATACAATTAGAAACGCCTAAGTGCGCTAACTGGTTAGTAAACTACAGTTACTTTAGTATAAGGTTTGGAATTATATATGTTCCTACTATATACCATACATATTGCATGAGTACTCATGAAATTTGTCAATAACTTGAATTGCCTAAAACAGAACAATATCTTATCTAATATTAGTATAGTAAAGACACCTAGAATAATTGGGCTCAAAATCATAGAATATGTGCTCAATTTCATTTCTTTTCCAATTAATTACTTGTGAATTAGTTAATTATCGAGTAGAAATTTTCGATAAAAATATGCTATAGAAGTTTCTTAAAAGAATTTTTCGCTAGTGTATTCACGAAATTTATGATCAATCCTACACTAGATGAAGTCCGACAGTCCATGGACCGCTTGAAACCCAACAAAGCACCGGGCATCGATGGGATCCCCGCGGAGCTCCTGAAGGCAGGCGGGATTTCCGTTTTAAGGGATATCCATTGATTGGTGACAGACATATGGCAACAAGAAACGATGCCGGATGAGTGGCGAAAAAGCATTATATGTCCCATTCACAAGAAAGGAGATAAACTGCTATGCGAAAACTACAGGAGCATATCACTACTTTGTACGTCGCGTCGTACAAGCTCTTGACAAAAATTTTAGAGTTAAGGATTTCCCATCACGCTGAGAAAATTCTTGGTGAATATCAAGGTGGTTTCAGACGTGAAAGATTGACAACTGACCAAATATTTACGGTCAAACAAATTTTGGAAAAATGCTGGGAATTCAACATTGATGTCCATCAAATATTCGTCGACTTCAAACAAGCGTACGACAGCATCAACTGAACTGCGTTATATAACATCATGCTGCAGTTCGGAATCCCAGCAAAGTTGGTGCGCCTGGTGAAAATGACTATGACCGACTCCACGTCGCAAGTGCTGATTCAGAATAATATGACCAACTCGTTTTCAACGAATACAGGGCTAAAACAAGGGGATGGATTAGCTCCTGTACTCTTTAACTTAGCGCTTGAGTATGTCATCAGAAAAATCCCCGTTGACACGAGAGGAACTTTATTATTTAAGTCGACACAGCTAGTAGCTTACGGTGATGACATCAACATTATGTCACGTTCGTTCAATGACGCCAAGGAAGTATTTGTAGCTCTAGACGAAACCGCCAAGGAAATTGGTCTGCAAATTAACGAACAAAAAACAAAAGTTATGACTCAATCAAGGAAAAGGACGCCAATAAGACAAAACATAACGATAGGGGACTATAACCTTGAAAATGTAGACAACTTCGTGTACCTAGGGACGAACCTCTCGAAGGATGGGAATGAGCTTGACGAAATCAAACGACGGATTCAATTTGTAGCACCCCGAAATGATGAATGTCAGTTTTTTCCCGCGAGATGTCAAATGTCATTTCACTGGGTGGAATCTCTTTGCGAGGTGCAGTGACGTCAAACGTCTCTTGACCAAGTGGCCGCTCCACCAAGTGTTTCCTCCATGGTAACACTTCTGATGGATCGATCATCGATACTCGTTGGAAACGGAGATTGGCTCGGGAGTCGGTGCTGAGGAGTCGTAGCGAACGGAGGTATAGAGAAGTGTCGGTGTGGAGGTTGGCCACTGGGGCGAAGGAGTGGAGTTCGAGGCGCCATTAGAGAAAGAACGGAAGAAAATCGAAAGTTATTTCGGCCATTGGGCAAGTTGCGGGTCTGTAGGTTTGCAGAAGCTGTTCTTTGATCTCCGGAGGACTCGCAAGTATATTACTTTGTTTGGGGAAAATTCTGAAAACGTGTAAGGATGTGCAACAAAAATACTGGACTTGTGCACGTGCCTAGGAGGGCCGCTCTTTATCGGTTGTGATTGTGTGACGAAAGAGAAGACACGTTATAGCAGACTTGAGGATTTATTAGTTATATAGAAAATTTTCACAGGGTAGTGTTTTATTTGGAGTAAGTCAAATACACCAGTAGAAACAATTAACCGCCTAATCAAATGGTTCTTTATAGAAACTAATCTGCGCATCGGAACGTGTAGTTTTGGGAACAAGCGGCAAGTACACTCACCAAACCCAAGTTCCAGGAAGCGGACTCCCGGAGACCAGAGTTGATATTGTCCGGTAGAAGGCCAAATTTTCACCGCGCGGGGGTTGGACGTAAGCGTGGGATGGCGAAGCTTGGCCCTTCAGGATTTCCTCAAGTAAGTTCTTAAGATAAGAGTCTGGTACTGTAAATTCTGGCCGACATTGATTGTTCACTGCGTTATGATCTGAATGCGCTAAGTGCGGGCCCGTGTATTGTGGCTGTGGAGGGAGAGCTGTTGAAATTAATGCGGTCGCTTAGTTCAGTTCGGTTGCATCCACGTAAAACAGCAAGAAGAGCACAATACGCTTGAGCGACAACGAAGGCACGTAGGAAATCGCCTCCAATTCGTTTGCTGGAAAGGGGACTGCAGCTCGCGTTGATGTCAGAGTGTGCTCGAATATACGGATTAGTATCGTGCGACCATTGCTTAACGTGTCGGCCCGTAGTTTCAGAATATTTTTTTTTCTGTGAGCTGCTGTGTTACTGTCGAAGAAGAAGCCAATTTTGCGCATTTCAGTGGATTATCGTCACCACAGGTCGCAACCAAGGTCAGGTTGAATTTTCCTATCCACCGGTATTACGAGGCACTGAAGGGACCCACGAATGCCCATTTGGGTAGAAATATCGGCGACTCTAACTCTTCCGGTTAGCTCCCATAGCCGACAAATAGATTTCTGTGCTCATGAAAAACAAAAAAATTAAAAAAAATTTTTTTGACTTGATTAAGACTTATTACAGTCCAATGTATAATTTAATTGGAGGAATCCTGCAGATTGAGAATCACTTGCATGACATCATCGCATCGTTGGATCATCCTTCTGATGAAATCAGGCTCTTCGGACGCAAATAAAACAGGTCCTTATTATCGACAAGATCACGCTTTATTTTTCAAACGTTGTTGGTAATTACATATCTACATTCAAATGTTGATGGTAATTACGTACACCGGTCAGTTACTTCGATAAGAATTTCTAGGATTAAATTACACGATTTAAATCCTGCTAACAACGGACTAAGCTTCCAGCTTCCCTAGACCCCAACTGAATTTTTTTGATAAAAGTTGATTCCCGACTCAACAATGATTGTTGTTTTGTTCAAAATAATTGCAATAAACAAGTGAAATATCATATTCCAATTTGTGATCCCACTTATGGACTAATCCTAATGCAAACCCGCATCAAAAGTTGAAGAGAAATAAAAGAAAAATAATTTGACCTTCGCTCTGATTCCCTCTAATTATGATTTATATGTCAGAATATCGGCTTTTAGTGAGAACTTGCTGCACGACAGTTAAACTAACCACATACAAGCAAGATGGTAATTAGATATTGAATTTTTTATATAAGCCCCAAAAGAAAACTGGGTATATAAGTTAATTAATGAGGTTGCCGTCCGACCTGGAATTTACAATAAGAATACCGAAAGGAACAAAAATTGACTTCATTTTACTTTTCTTATATTTTCTTTCTGGCCTTCATAAGGTTTAGTGTTCACATGGATATAAATATGTATGTTTTACACACCCATTTACATAAATAATCATAAATCTACCGCGTATGTTGGTTGTCTTTCGAAACACCAAAAATTTGCATAAGTTCCTTTGTAGATTGATGCTGCGGCGGTTTTGTAGTAGAAGATAGTTCATATTCATTAATTTACACCCATGGCATGAACCGGACGGGAATTGGCAGCGCATACATATTGACTACGCAGGCCCTTACCAAAATCATTTTCTTCTTGTTGTCAACGACGCAAAATCAAAGTGGGCTGAAATTGAAACATGCTCATCAGCTCCATCTGCAGCATCAACATGGGAAACACTTATGCATATATTTTCAAGGAACGGATACGCAAGTATTTTGCCAGCGAAGATTTCCAACGAATGTGCAGGAAATCGGGGATATTTCAAAAATTCCTCGCCCCAGGCCATCCAGCAACAAATGGATTGGTTGAAAGGAGTATACAAACGCTCAAGCAAAAGCTTGCAGCGATGTCCAGCGAAACAAAATCGGTACAGCGGGTCTTTCCGAATTCGTGTCTCCGACTTGATCTTGATCTCCGTATAACAGATTATGACGTCAGCGTTTTAGCTGACCTATTATAACAGTTATAGGAGATCAAGATAGACTGTCCGGATTCTCTGTCTTGTCTTGTTTTGACATTTCGGAAAAATGGTGACTGGTGGTGTAAATATGGTGACTGGTCCGCATGAAAATCTAAATTGTGCGGGTTGCGCGTGCTATATTCGAGTAAAATGGACGTGAGACCCGCGAAACATGTTGAGTAAATCGCGACAATAAAAGTTAGTGCGGTTCGCGTTGTATATATTTAATAAATTTATAAAAACGGATGATTTTGTAGCAACACGTGAAAATCCATAGTACATCGCATACAATTTATTTTCTGCGCAATTAATTCCTCCGCGCACATTAACCTGAATGTGATACTTCGCCTCAGCATGAGTAATTCGAGTCGTCGCTCGTACGTTGCTTATGCTGACCGACGAAATTAAAAACATTCGAATATTGCTTATCGCATGCACTGCGACTTGCAGCATTCGAATCTCGATCAGCATTTCTTTTCTCGCGCCCATATCAGACCGACTGGTATGGGCATATCGGATTTCACTTGTGCGCTGCCGCCGAGTTGCGATTTCCAATGTAGCATTTAAGTCGACGTATTGTTAGTTTTAAGTCAGTCGTCGTCGATTAGAATTATTGTCGTTTTCATATTGTCTCGATAAAGTAATAAAAATCTCAAGTGGCCACTCGAACGAAACGGCTTTTAATTATACGAAAGAACCACAAGAGGGCCAAAATTTTGTTGATTCCGTGTCAACTGCGGCTTTGAGCTACGAGTGGTCCTAACAGCAATTGCTGCCTCTGAGAGTTTCCCCAAAGTGAAATTACAAGACGACATATATTTCCGGTAGGAATTATACTTTCATTGTGACGTTTCAATATGAAAACTCTTAATTTCTTACAGAAAATGTATTTATGGTTAGCTAAAGTAATGTCTGGAAATGCTCCACCCAAACTTAATAGTCAATCGAAGCTGTTTTTTATTGAGAACTTCAAGGTAAATAATTCTAAACTGGGTTTTAGATTAATACTACTGAATTTGATTGATTTGAAATTTCTTGCAGAATTTAGTCGAAACAACTCAAATGCCCGAATCTCAAAAGGACCTGCTCCAGATTGTGGCGAAAGTATTCACTATTTTCACGACCCTATTCGACACCGCCTATGAAAAAGAGATTGCTGGTGAAGGCGTAAGCAGTTTGAATGAAGAACGACTCCCTGGTGGTGAAGATATTTATCGGAATGATTATAAAGGCGAATATGTGGAGTAGTTTGTGATGCATTTTAAATATAATTGTTACATTTCTGTAGTTAATTTGCATGATTTTTGGTTGGAAGTAAATGCAATTTCATTAAAACTGATTGATCTGCGGTTTTTGTGAGAAATGATGGGAATTAGGAAAGATTTATAGATTTATATGAGCGTATCTAGATTCTCACAGTGGTATAGGTTCACCATGAGTCTTGTTTTTAAGCATAAATTCCCTTTTTTGCCCATTAACCTTTACATCGAAAAGCAAAATCAAGAGAGCTTATAACTCATACCATCTCGTCTATAGCATTGTAAAGTAGTTGATCTTTAATACACTTTGATAAGTTCATCCAACAGCATCAAATCGGTTCAATCCATTGTTTAATTATTCAAACAGCTGAAAAGATCACATTTACCAAATCAAACGGCCATCTTTCTTGTTTAGGTTTATAATTTCATATTCCTTAATGCAACTAACAGTCTACAGAATTTTGATTGTAAAGTTCTATAAAAACGCAGACATCAGAGTCATTAAATGTCACTTTAAACTTAGCATCTATACTAGTAAGATATAAGGCACATTGTTTTCGATTGTTAATAATTTGATCCGTAAATGATCACCACCATGAATTTCCTGTTGTCACGGTCGCTCGTGTTTCGGAAGTATTAATAAGAAAAAGAAAAAAAAACTCCACCGACCTACGGATGCTAGGTTGATGGAGGTTGAACTGCAACCACCGAGGAATTAGCTCTAGTAAGTCTGTCATATCTCTTACATTAAGTAAATCAGATTGTGTATATGCATTAAGCACAAACGATAGGGCAGTAGCTTAGGACGCGAAATTGGCATGCATCTAAACGACGGAACAACCTATACACTCAACGCGACCTACGACCAGACATTTAACACGACTCAGGACGATCTCGACGATGTCATCTACACTCAGAAAAATATGTTTCCGAAAATCAAAGAAAATATTTACTTGTTTCCGAGATATGAAATCTTCACAAATCAAGTAAACTTTTATTTGATGTGAGTAATTTGTATATATACTGTGTAAACATTTCTTTCTTTCAACATCATACAATTTTTACTTTACCTTATTTCAAGGAAGTCATTTTCTTTAAATCTCTTAAATGATGTCTACAATGCTAACATGCTTTTATATGCTTCAACATCAACAATTTTTGATTTTAAGAAATACTACCATCTCCCTTATTAAAATTGAAGAAATCTGTACTACTTTTGAATAGATTTATTGAACAAAAACTTGGTTTTGGGGCGGACAATTTCTTCGCTTCATGCAAGTTTTACGCATTTTGCAACTTAATCGAGGTTTTTTGGAACGGGATTTATTTTTTCTAAAAGCAAATAAAATTGGAACCTCGATTTGAATCAGTCCCCGTATTTTTTCCTCGGATTTCATAAACTAGATCTTCTCTGGAAACCCTACTTTTCATATAAAGAAAAAACTGATGATTGAGGAAAAAGTCATATTCGCTATGAAGTGAGGTACGACGGATTCTACCCCTGTTAACCCACCCACATTTTTATATGCAGAAAACAAAAATTTTTTCATATGTAGAGCACAAAATCCTAAAGATTATTCAACATAGGAAATTACCGATTTGAGGTCATAAAAATTTAATAAAAATAAAACTTATTTCTTCGAAAGGACCGCTAACTGATAATCCTCATGAACGATAATCCTGACGACGGGTAAAAGGCCTTTTTAAATGTAGACGAGAAGTTTTATTATTTTATTGCTATATAATTACATAGATCTTCTCTGTTTCGAGGGAAATTCCCACGACATCTGGTTGATGGCGGACAGAAAGGTATCAGCATGATTGTTGGGTGTGCGGATAAAGAGCTCAAGTGTTTCATTTCAGGATGAGCCGCTAAAGAAGTGTTTCATAACACAGTGCAACAAATTAATTCTTTTTTTTTTTGCCGTTGCTCGAAATTGTTTTTTTTGCATTCCTTTGCATAACAGTAGTCAAAATATGTTAGTGAAAAAATTCTGAACCATCGACATTTTTTGTAATTACACTTGATAGAAAAAATATGTGGACACCCCGAAGAACAGCAAAATTTATAATAAAAAAAACCGTTATGGCAAAAAAATTTACGAACAAAGTTTGCTTAACATCTTAACAATTTTATTCATAAAAAAATTTTACCAACCATCCAAAAATAAAAAATTTCGTAGAACAAAAACAAAAGCAAACCCCCCAAAAATCACTAAAAATACCTCAAAAAACTTGCAATTTCTTCACAAAAAGTGGTCTTTTGAGTAGATCATTGGATTTTTTTTATTTTAAAATCTTTCTCAGCTAAAATTGCTTCAAATGAAGGTATTTTATAAGTAAATCGGGGCTATTTTGATAAATTTTTTCCCCATTCCCTCTAAATGATCCAATTGGCTCTTTTAGAGCATTTCCTTTGAATTTTTGCTTTTGCATTGTGCTGATGAGATTCGCGCCCCATCAAATTTCAAAAACGTTTTCTAGGATTAATTTAGAACAACTTGAGTGCCTTTGCGTTTGCTTATTATTGTTTTTTTACTTGGCAAAGCTTCACATTCGCCGCCGTGCAGGGGCCCAAAAATCATCTCCAAGCACAAAAATCATCTCCAAGAATAAATTGTCGAATGTGTTTGTCCATTGAGAACGTTGAAATGGTTCAATTATCCTAGTTATTCATCATTGAGTATAAAAAAAAAAACAAATTAAGCAGCTCCTTTCACCGCAATACACCCCTACACTATCACACCATCGCAGCCATACTTAGCATCTGAAGTAAAATTGTTGGCAGCATCGGTTTTTCGCAGCAGTTCTTTCCTTAGTGCAAAACTAGACTGGAATTTTGACCATTTTTTGATAGATATGGTAAATTTTTTGAAAATCTTGATTGAATGGAAAGTTTTTATTATTTTTCTAGTAATACATACACATGATAGATACCGAAAAAATACGTTTCGTGCTACGGCAAAAAGTCATGTTGCACAGTGCAATTTATGCTTGGAGATGATTTTTGTGCTTGGAGATGATTTATGGGCCCCTGCACGGCGGCGAATGTGAAGAATGTGAGAAATTAATCCTAGAAAACGTTTTTGAAATTTGATGGGGCGCGAATCTCATCAGCACAATGCAAAAGCAAAAATTCAAAGGAAATGCTCTAAAAGAGCCAATTGGATCA
Organism: Nemotelus nigrinus; assembly: GCA_947369275.1. Classification (NCBI taxonomy): domain Eukaryota; kingdom Metazoa; phylum Arthropoda; class Insecta; order Diptera; family Stratiomyidae; genus Nemotelus; species Nemotelus nigrinus. The sequence continues at coordinate 100,718,838 of OX376374.1, forward strand.
TTTAGAGGGAATGGGGAAAAAATTTATCAAAATAGCCCCGATTTCCTTATAAAATACCTTCATTTGAAGCAATTTTAGCTGAGGAAGATTTTAAAATAAAAAAAAATCCAATGATCTACTCAAAAGACCACTTTTTGTGAAGAAATTGCAAGTTTTTTGAGGTATTTTTAGTGATTTTTGGGGGGTTTGCTTTTGTTTTTGTTCTACGAAATTTTTTATTTTTGGATGGTTGGTAAAATTTTTTTATGAATAAAATTGTTAAGATGTTAAGCAAACTTTGTTCGTAAATTTTTTTGCCATAACGGTTTTTTTTATTATAAATTTTGCTGTTCTTCGGGGTGTCCACATATTTTTTTTATCAAGTGTAATTACACAAAAACTCGATGGTTCCGAAAGTTTTTATTATTTTTCTGATGATACATACACATGATAGATACCGAAAAAATACATTTCGTTCTTCGGCAAAAAGTCATGTTGCACAGTGTAATTGAAAAGAAGTTGCGCGTTGAAAAGAAGTGGTATATTTGTGATCAGTGTAGTTTGTTTGTGATCAGTAAATTTTAATAGAATTGTTTTGTGAAGTGAAGTGAGTATATAGTTGATTTTATTATAAAGTTACGTTATTTTGTGCTGTTTTGTGTATTTGTCGTTTCGCAAATATAATTTTCTTTTATATAGTACTAAATGCACATTGATATGTTGTTACAAAATCATAACGAAGCATACTTTCAATTCAGCCTATGACTATCAGCTGTCATAAATTTGGTTCTACAGCAGCGTGAAGAAGCTACATTTGCATTCTTCAGTTTCCTGACTGTACATTAAATTAGTTTGTGAAATTTCATAAGTAAATCCGAGCCTTGAATTCGATTATTAATTTATTTATGTATTTGCCTGTAACGAATAATAAAAGGAGATTTTGCTTCTATTGCGACAGAATATGTATGAAAAAATGTATGAAAAAAAAACATTTAATTACAAAAATATGAATTGCTAAATGAAAACACTGGGTCTTCTTACTGGGTGAAAGCCCGAAAGGACTTTCTATTCAGGTTTGCGATGGCCGGGCTAGCCTATGAATAAATGAATATGTGTATGTATAAAGGGAGGGACATTGGCCATTTTTCGAATTTGATTTTTTTTTGCATTTTTGTTACAGTCAGGCCAATGTCAGTGGGTGGAGAACCCCCAGACCATCGGGGGTCAGGGCTCCGACACCATCAGGGGCCCGGGGCTGTCTGCCTCGCCCGAATTTCTTTGAGAAGAGAGGCAGTGTTTTTCCTCCTTTTCCTCTTAAAATTTTAATCTTCTGGCTCCGTGTGTCGTCACGAGCACTGGGTCTGCTTAGTCAGCCTATGTTGCAGAGCCAAGGGTGGTGTCCTTTACGGACCTATGCCCCTTTTTCCCTGTGCATTTTTATACACCAGTTTGCGGCTTCATGACGGATGAAATTATAGGTAGCATCCCGTTTTCAGAGAGCCAACCGACTCCATTGTTTCTATGGACCCACCCCAGCCGCAGCGACCGTCGAGGTTGGTTGAAACCGTCGGGGTTGGTTGAAAGGTTGTTGCGCCCGCTCCAACACATACGCACCTTTTTCACGCATGGCAGCATAAATTTACCTTTCTTCTTCGTGTTTTTCTAAAACTACATTTTTTTTAGGGTTCTCCACAATTTTTACGTGACATCCATTCATTTCTTCACTGTGCATACAATGAACATTATTTGGCCTAATGTTCGTTGAACTCCCTTTTTGCCATACAATGAACATTATTTGGCCTAATGTTCATTGAAACTTCCTTTTTGCCATACAATGAACATTATTTGGCCCAATGTTCATTGAAATTCATTTTTTGCCATTCAATAAAAATTATTGATATAATTTTATTGAAAATTTTTCACCTTTGGTTACAAGTAATCACATCCTTAGAAAAAAATCTTTTTTCTTGCCCCTGCGGATAGGCATTACTCGGTATCATTCATCTGAATGTATTTATTCCTTTTCACCTCGTGTGAATATTAATTCCCCTTAAGTAGTCTTTCGGTTTGCCTTATAAGGTCACAAATCTGTCCAAATCACGATTGCACAAAGGAATGCGTGGTGGATTGGCAGGGGACGCGCTGTTAGCGTCAAATAAAGCTAGTCTAGTTGGGACCATGATGAGATTGAGACCAAGGAGGTCAAGAAAAGTTTGATTTGAATTCACGAAAAGTCAGTTCGGGCGACCAACCTGCAAAGTTACTAAATTAGTACCTAATTAATAGTGACTACCGCTTTCATGTTTATTCTAAAACTTTTGTCCGTGTCCATGTCTATCAACTCATCATCACTGCTTGTGATCGCAGCGAAGAAAACCGTATGTGGCTGTGTGAAAATTCTCTAGTGCTACTTGTAAGAAACATTCTTACGGAAGCTCCGTTTTTCGGTTTTATTATTCCTGTAATCGGAACATAAATCAATTTGCGAAAGTATCACCGAAGACACCAAAGACATAACGCTAAGTTGTCCTTAATGACAAATTCGCTAACATATGCTTGCATTTTTAATTATTCCTGTCGATTGGCATGGCCGTGCATTTCTTCATTATGTGTACCAGACGGATCGAAATAGTACCCGAACTGAGTTTCTGTAGCGATCGACGGATTCTAGTGAAGGGTGGCGCAGTTTTCGCACCGACCGAATTTCCGGAACGATGCTGTCCATCGAATTCGCGAAAGTTACGAGGCCATTGAGAAGTATTAGGTTTGAGAATTTGATACTTAGGAAATATAGAACCATTTTCTAACGCTGTTAAGATTGTCTGCATTCTCAAATCACATTGACGATGCCAAATACTAAATTAGCATTAGTAATGTTCGCACTAAATTTGCATGTCACTAGCGATGGTTTTGTTTAAAAGTTTTTACGGTTCTAAAGTTTTTATAAATACATTGTGCGTTTTGGTTACACGACGGTGAGAAGAACTCTAGACGTTAAATGCGGACATTTAATGAGTATAGTGAAAGAAGAAATAAATATCTTTACAAAACAATTATTAAAATAAGTGACCAAGAATCAAAACAAATATTATTTACAAAACCAATGATGACGGAATATTAAATATGTTTGTAAAACGTAAGATTATAGTGAAGTGAACAAATATGTTAACTTCACTCAGAAGATTTTTTTTAATAAAAAAAATAAATGTTTATAACGTTGATACGAACAACATGAGTTATTAAAAAAAATGTGCGTGTGATGTTTCAGGTGTGTGAGTGTGCGCGAGTGGGAGCGGACGTGTCACTCGGACGCGGACATGTCACTCCTTTCTACACTAGGTCGTTACCGCCGGTGACCTAGTCGGGTCATTAAAAAAATTTTAAAATTCAACAGCCCTCATGCGGTTAGTTGTGGTCGTGCTGCGGTGGTGAACTCTCGACCAAGTTCCTAGAATGCCCGCGAGCATTTCATTAATATTTCAAGCAAATATTCTTGCTATCCATAACAAGGTACTCCGCTAATGCGGACGAGGGCCTTCAGGGCCATTTCTAGGGTACCCTACTGTAGGAGAATTGGATCGGTCGATCTTTGTCAGTGTGTGCTGGGTGGGTGCTTGTGTGAGCGCCGAGAGGGAGTGTGACGGCCTGCGGGAGAGAGGGAGCGGATGGAGGAGAGACCGAGGCTTAGCAACGAAGTGTCGAGGGAAGAGCGAATATTCGAACAACGACGTTACTCGAAGGAAGACGTTCAAGAGACTGTGAGACGACGAAAGTACATATAATTTACTGTTGTAGTTTGATTTGTGTTAAATAAAGATTGTTTGAAATTAAATTCACTGACTCATGAGACCTTCTCTAGACCACATCCAGGAATAAAGAAAACAAGAATTCCTATAAACTTTGGGGGCTCGTCCGGGAACGAGTGGGGATTCGTGGGAAGTGATACAGTAAAACGACGAAGTAATAAGTGATCGGCATAACACAGGATGAATTCCGACGCGTTGCGACAAATTACGGTGAATTACGAATGATCTTCGACGCGATTAAACTATACGACGGAGGCTCAGAGTAATTGTAGATCGGGAAATCACGTTAAATCACGATACGAACACGAGGGCGAGTGGTGCGCAACGTTAAGACGACGGTAAATCAAAGACTACGGTGGATTGTGTGTAGTGAGTGAACTCGCATAAAAATGAGTGCTACCGGAAAAGACATAAGTGACCTTACGGTGCAAGAACTGAAAGACGCCTTAAAAGGACTTGGCTTAAGTACAGTAGGGCTTAAAGGCGAATTAATAGAACGACTTGAAGAGGCCGATACATCTGGCGCATATGCGATGGGTGGGATAACCAATGCAAGTATTGCATCAGACGACGAAGGTGACTCAGACGAAACTGTGAGGAGTGTGCGTCATAAACGGGAAGTAGAATTATGCAAACGAGAAAAAAATCTATTGGAACGAGAGCTTGCAATAGCTCGGCGTGAAATCGAGCTTTTACGGAATGCTCAGCTGGCCGGCACATCGAACTCTACACCAAGTGTAGACTCAACTGCAAATGCAGCAGCATCGCCAACAGCAAGAATAAATGTAACAGCGATAGCCGATCTACTCAGTTACTTCCAAGGCGACCCGGAGACGTTCGAGACATGGGAGGCACAAGTGACATTCCTCAAGACGGCGTATAAACTCCAACACGAACTAACAAAAATTCTGATCGGCATGAGGCTGAAAGGCAGGACACTAGAATGGTTTCATTCTAGGCCCGAATATATAAGTTCCACTTCCGTGCAAATAATAAACGGGCTAAGAAGCATGTTTTACCATCGTCCGAATAAGATATTGCTAAGACGACGGTTCGAAGAACGTATTTGGAAGAAAAACGAGATGTTTCATGACTATGTGCATGATAAAGTGATAATGGCTAACCGCATCCCCATTGGCGACGACGAAACTGTTGGATATGTAATCGACGGAATACCAGACTCGGGCTTGCGTGACTTGGCCCGCGTTCAGGGATTTACAACGATCGATTCGCTTCTTCAGGCGTTTGAAGAAATTACTCTACGAGACAAACACTCTTCGACAAAGAATGCGAAAGGCGAAAAAACTACGAGGGACGAAACAGGCGATAAAAATGCAACAACTGAGATGAAAGTCTCGAACGGGAGAAACGACCGCGGTATGTTGAGACGTTGTTATAATTGCGGACAAAAAGATCATGTAAGTTTGAACTGCCCGACGAAAGATCGAGGTACAAAATGTTTTGAATGTAATGAGTATGGCCATATTGCGACGAAATGTCCGAAGAAAAAAGACGTGCCAAAAAACAGCTGTGCAGTTACTCAGCCGTCGAGTAATAAAAATAAGAAAGACGTATTAATAGACGATGCCCCAGTTGAAGCGATTATAGATACGGGGAGTGATATTACAATCATGCGAGCGGGCGAATACGTTAAGCTCGGTTCACCGCGATTTCAAAATCGAACGATTCCTTTCCGCGGTGTAGGAACAGAGATAAATACGACTTTAGGAGAATTTCAAGCGAAATTAACAGTTGACGGTCACTCTTATCCGATTGTAATCCGAGTTATCTCTGACGATCTTTCTAGATATAAACTGTTAATCGGCCGCGATTTCCTGGATACGATCAATTTAAACGTAAAACGAGGCATCGCCACTGTAAATCCATTAGACGACACTCCCGCCAAGAGCAATCCCGATTTGCCAGAGATGTTTCAAATCGACATAATTTCTGACGCTGACATCAACGCCGTTGATTTATCTAATGTACATGACACGAGTTACAGAGTCGTTATAGAAAATTTGGTTGATAATTACAATCCGATAAGAACTCGCGAAGTAGGCGTAAAATTGACGCTAGTTTTGAAAGACGACGAACCCGTGTATCAGAGAGCAAGACGGTTGGCCGCCCACGAACGAGACGAAGTAAATTCTCAGATTAATGAGTGGATTGCAGAGAAAATTGTTCAATCATCTGTATCAGATTACGCAAGTCCGATCGTGTTAGTGAAAAAATCAGACAACTCAAACAGACTTTGCGTAGATTACAGACTGCTCAATAAGAAAGTAATTAAGGATCGCTATCCATTGCCGCTGTTCGAGGACCAGCTCGATAAATTACAAAACGCGAAAGTCTTTAGTACTTTAGACTTAAAGAATGGATTTTTCCATGTTGAACTAGCCGAAGCAAGTCGAAAGTATACTGCCTTCATTGTACCAGATGGCCATTATGAGTTTTTGAGAGTACCTTTCGGACTGTGTAACTCTCCGGTAGTTTTCCAGAAATTTGTAAACACTGTTTTCAAAGAATTGACATACGACGGCACGGTTTTAATTTACACTTGATTGTACCCTCTGCAGATTACGAAAGTGGTTTGGAAAAATTAAAAAGAGTGTTAGATACGTCGAGCCAGGCCGGTCTAATCATAAACTGGAAGAAATGTAGCTTTTTACAACAAAAGGTCGACTTTTTGGGATACGTGATAGAGAACGGTCGCATTCAACCATCTGAGGAAAAGACGAGCGCTGTACAAAAATTCCCAAAACCCACGAACATTCGACAGATACAGGGATTTTTGGGTTTGACTGGCTATTTCCGTAAATTCGTACCAGGGTACTCAATGATTGCACGACCATTAACGAATCTCTTAAAGGCAAATGTAAATTTTCATTTTGGTGCAAAAGAGAACGAAGCCTTTACGAGGTTAAAAACTATGCTGAGTAACAAGCCCGTGTTAAATTTATATCGAGTAGGCGCGGAAACTGAACTCCATACCGACGCATCGATGTTCGGGTACGGCGCGATTCTTTTACAAAGAAGCAACGAAGATAACATGTTACACCCCGTGTTCTACGCGAGTGGTAAAACTACTCCCGCCGAAGAGAAGTATTCAAGCTATGAATTGGAAGTATTGGCAATAATCAAGTCGCTTAGAAAGTTCAGAGTGTACTTGTTAAGCATTCCGTTTAAAATTGTCACCGATTGTCGAGCATTCACGCTAAGGAACAGCTTTCACCGCGAATGAATTCGAAGAATATTGCACGAACGAAAATATTAAACACATACGGACGACGACGGGTATTCCCCGAGCCAACGGTCAAGTAGAGCGTGTCAACCGAACGCTTATACCGCTCTTAACGAAGTTATCATCACCGAAACCAGAAGAGTGGTACAAACCTCTCAGTATCGCACAACAGTTTCTTAATACCACGATGCACCGAAGTATCGGCATGACGCCATTTCGACTATTGTTTGGAACTGAATCGCGACTCCGAGACGATATACGCATTAGAGAACTGATTGAGGATGAATGGATTGGTTCATTCCAGGAAGGTCGAGACGACTTACGAATCCAAGCTAAGGCGAAGATTGCAAAAATTCAAGAAGAAAATCAACGAGGATTTAATAGAAAACGAAAGAGCGCCACGATTTACCGCGAAGGTGATTTAGTAGCTATTAAACGCACGCAGCAGAGGCCAGGTCCTAAGTTTGCTTCAAAGTTTCTCGGGCCGTATAGGATTACCAGAGCTATGCGCAACAATCGCTATGTTGTGTCTAAAATTGGAGAGACAGAGGGGCCTATAGAAACGTCAACTGCCGCCGATTTTATGAAGCCCTGGCTCGACAACAGCGATAGCGAAGGCGACGATAACGATGAAATAGATTTACCCGACGAGGGGAAAGACAAAGACGAAGATATTCGAGGCCGAATATCGATCCAGGAGGGCCGACTGTAGGAGAATTGGATCGGTCGATCTTTGTCAGTGTGTGCTGGGTGGGTGTTTGTGTGAGCGCCGAGAGGGAGTGTGACGGCCTGCGGGAGAGAGGGAGCGGATGGAGGAGAGACCGAGGCTTAGTAACGAAGTGTCGAGGGAAGAGCGAATATTCGAACAACGACGTTACTCGAAGGAAGACGTTCAAGAGACTGTGAGACGACGAAAGTACATATAATTTACTGTTGTAGTTTGATTTGTGTTAAATAAAGATTGTTTGAAATTAAATTCACTGACTCATGAGACCTTCTCTAGACCACATCCAGGAATAAAGAAAACAAGAATTCCTATACTACTCTCGGGGCAATTGTTTTTTTTTATTTGAATTGGCCTCTTGGATGGCATTAGCCATTCCACCTTCGTTGAACTTTAGCCATCTTGGTTCCGGACTTCGGTCTGGTTCTGAGTGGTGCTAAGGCGACACACATCTCAATCATAACAATTCGCTACACATTGAAGCATCACACGCACGCGTTATCAGCTCGATTACCCTTCCAGCTTTCTCCGCCGCTGTTCCTCGGGGCACGTCGCTTTGCAAAATCATTTCCGTGAATGTTATTTCGTCGAATTTGCGGACTAACCAACCTCTACCAACAGTCTTGGCTATTCGCTGAGATCGACTATCTAGCCTGTGTCCGGTTTCGAATAAGATGGATTCGTGATCGCTGTGTATAGTGTTCTGATACCCGCCAAACTATATATGCTGCAATTGATGGGCTCGCGAACGTAAGGTCAATAATTGAGCTCAACTCTCGGCTTCAAAAAGTAGGTATGCTGCCAGTATTCATTAACACTACGTCCAACTGAGAGAAAGCTTCCATAAGGACGCGGCCTCGAGCGTTTGTAGCATTTGCCAATTTGAATTTATCCAAAAATTCACGGCAAATGACTTCTGATACGTAATGTATCAAAAGTCCTCTACTATGACCTGCTAACGGCACCTTGTTTTCGAGAAATCGAAATACAAGCGATGTCGCATCACACTGCAATTTCAAAAACTAATTTACCGTACTAACGGTAAATTGTTTTTGGAAAAGTACGAGACTGGAGATGGGCTGTGGGTATGCGACGATTAGCTCGGGACAGTCGGATGACGATCGTGGCTTTGGCCGGACCGGGAGTCGCGTCGTAAGAGAGTTGACGCAGAAATTTTTATAGCTAAAGTGGCTTATTTTCCTCCTAGTTGGTGTTCTTATTTCATTATTAATGTGAATTCTTAGTAGAATATAAACGAAGTGACGTACTTACGTACATTAGAAATTGAAATTGTTGAACTCCGAAATATATTCATATCGATGTGTGATAACTGTTTAAAGTACGGGAGTGGTAGCCACGGATGGTCGGTGAATTGATATCGAAATTCAGGCGGAAGGATAAGACTTTACTCGTGGTTGGGTGTGTTTAATCTCGCAGTTCTGAGATTTTTTTTACGGAAAGTGAATTGAAACTGTGAAAGATGGAATATGTGTGGCATGGTGAAAATACGATTCATGCCGACGTGACTTTTTACCGGTGTTCTACTCTAGTAGTAGTATAGTACTCCATTGGTGTATACAGTGACGGGTGTGATATGGTATTCCGAGTTGCTTGACATTTCGTCTAAATTGTTTCACTATGATCGCACATTTCTGATCAGTAAGATCGTTTTTACAGTACTATATGGATCGGAACGGTTGTTTGGTGCCAAAATTGGGAGTCGAAGGAGTGCACGCGATTCTCTTTGATTTCGGTAATTGGATTACCGCTCGAATTTTGGAAAGGGTTTTGGAGAAGGGAAGTGAGACAAACGCAGATGGGTGACGTGTTCTCCCAGCCGTGGTAATAAGATTTTCTTGGGGAAAAGGTGTGCTATTTGGATGGCATGGCGGGAACAAGTTCGAGCTACCTGAAGTTCCTGAGCATTGGTTTGTAGACCAAAAATTCCGAACATGTAAGTTTTCTTTTTTTAATACACTCTATTGGATGTTCCGGTTCCGGATGGCTGCACGCATTATAAGAATGAAAGAGGTACTAGCTAGAAGCGCCGCTGTTGGCTTGCCAGTTTAATGTAACGCAGATTGATACGGAATCGTGCAGTCGGGAGCGTTTCATCATGTCTCTTTCGTCGAGCTGTATTTTTGAGGAGTTGTTAAGCGAAGTTTGTACTGAAAATGGAGCCATTCAATGTAGCGTAGAGGGACGTACGCGCTCTGCAATTTGTGCTTAATTGTGTATCAAAAAGCCTGGTTACGGTACCAACGGCTGAACTCGAGACACCGCATTCTTTTGTCGGACCGGCAATTCGGAACTACATTTCTTTTGGCGGGCGAAATTCGGGAAGAAGAACTCCGGCAAGTAATCTTTGTTTTTCTTTAATTTTGCGTGCAAATCTACCCGAATCAAAATCTCTTACGGACCCAAAATTTGCGGTATTTGACTTACTAGGCACACATCAACCTTTCAATTAGGTAAAATATTAGAATTATTGCGATAAAGCTAAATCAAAATGTTCGGATGCAATAAATAAATGGTTAATTGAAGATGGATGAAATTCGTGTCGGGATTCAAAATAAAGTAGCTGTATAGGCAAAACTATTTATTCAGTTAGTCGATAATAGCTAAAAGATGTCTTATGCGTAACTTAGAATAAAATATGTGGAAACAGAAGTGAAATGAGAAAATGAATATGTTTTCTGAAATCGTTTGAAATATGAAAGATTGATGGATTTTCCTACGAAAAGTGGCATATATGATTATTTTTGATTTTTAATTAAGGATTTTTGGTAGAAAGTAAAGTCGCGGATAGCATTTGTTGGGTACGGATGCGCAGAAAATTTTACAAGCTACAAAATAATCGATCTTCAAAGAACACATTCACACAGTTGAAGATCACATAAATTTAAACTGGCCAAGCATACTTAAAATAAGTGAATTATCACAAGGAAATGCAAGCATATTTAGTAAGTTATGTCGTTTTGAGAGAATTACTTTCAGGTTTACAGTAATTTCGAATATTTTTTTTGTTGAAATTTTCTTTTTCATGAGAAAATCCTATTGGATTTAATTTTTGATCTAGTTGGTTATAAACGTATAATATTTCAGTGCATTTTTCTCATGTACTTCCCACGTTATATTATATCTTAGGGCATGGTTAAATTGTCAAAGAATGAATTGAACGATAGAAACGAATATGTCGTTAGTTTTCTTTTTAAACGTAGTTTTGCTCATATGTTGCAGTTATATCTTTTTGCAAATGAACTGAACTAAATGGATCGCATTTAAAACTGATGAATCTATAATTACCATTTTTATAGGTTTACCGCATATTGTAAATGAAGTTTGTAAGTCGTAAATTTTGATGCGTATTGTAGATGCAAGGCAGTGCCAAGGCATGTTTTTCTATAAATTTATGAAACCATTGAAGTTCTGTAAGGCTAAAGGTGGCGCCACAATTAGTTGCTAAGTAAGAAATTAATTCATTTATTAAAAATAAGAAGAAAGCTTAAGTCACTCTTGTATGCCTGATGTACAGAAACTAGTTTTAATTCACCGTTACTTGCATCATGCAACTCGCTCTTCATAAAATTTGCTTTTAAGAGTTCACTGTTTTTTTTTCTTGGGGTCATATCTAAATACAATGGATTGTAACTAACTCAACTTTTTGGCCTTCTTATTGGGCGCAGGCCCGAGAAGTTCTTTCTTCTCTTCCAGGGTCCGCGTCTGGCCTGGCTAGCCAATGATGAAATAGTTTTTTTGTGAACTTTCAGCAGTTTATTAATGAGAGGGATACTGGCCATACATTAATAGTAGTTTATGTGTTGATTTAGATTTTTGAATTGTTGCATTTGATGGCCAGTATCAGAGGGTGGAGGACCCCAGTCCATCGGGGTCAGGGCTCCACTACCATCGGGGGCCCGGGGCTGTCTGCCTCACCCGGGTTCCTCTGAAAGGAGAGGTAACCTTTTTCCCAACTTTTTCCTTTTTAGATTTTCAATTTTCTGGCTCCGTGCGTTGTCACGAGCACTGGGTCTGCTTAGTCAGCCCATGTTGCAGAGCCTGGGTGGTTTCCTTTACGGAACTATGCCTCTTTTTGCCCCTGGATATGTTTACATATCAGTTTGCGGCTACGTATTCATGACGGATGAATATTAAGTAGCATCCCGTTTTCATGAGAGCAAACCATCCCCATTGTTTAAAGAACCTACCCCAGCCGCAGCGAGCTAGCAAAGCGGCACCCCAGCATCCGTCGGGGTTGGTTAAAGGGTGCTACGCTAATGCGGACGAGGGGCCTTCACGGCCATTTCTAGGGCACCCTGTTCTCGGGGCAATTCTTTTTTTTTTTGCCTCTTGAGTGGCAGCAGCTATTCCTCCACTTGTGCTGGACTTTGGCCATCTTGGTTCCGGACTTCAGTCTGGTTTTGAGTTGTGATAGGTCTAGCACTCCTCTTTTTTAAAATCGCTACACACCCCAGCCGCAGCGAGGTAGCAAAGCGGCACCCCAGCATCCGTTGGGGTTGGTTAAAGGGTGCTCCGCCAATGCGGACGAGGGGCCTTCACGGCCATTTCTAGGGCACCCTGCTCTCGGGGCAATTCTTTTTTTTGTTTTGCCTCTTGAATGGCACTAGCCATTCCACTTCTGACCTTAGCACTCTTTGTTCTGGACTTCGGTCTGGTTCTAAGTTGTGCTAAGGCCAATCTCAATCACCTTTATGCTACACGTTGGTGCTTCGGCTGCCCCACTCGGTTGCCCATGAATTGAAATCGCCAGCTATAATGTGCGGTGTGTGCTGTTTTGCATTTATTACCAGCCTATCCAGTAAGTGTCGAGTTGCAAGAGGAATAGCAGCTGTACGCGTAACATCCTCTTATCTTTGCCCACACAAAACCGTCTTCACTCTCGGTCATGGTTTCTTGGAATGACGTTCCTCCGAAAATCTAGATGGCCGCCCGGCTGGTTCTATCTCGAACCCAGATATGTTCACGCAGGTTTCTGTATTGTTCACACACTATGGCTACCTCTATCTTCATCTCATTAATATTTTGGGAGAGCAGATCTTGGCCTCCGCACAGTGCTTCAAATTTAGTTGGATGAATCTCATTTTCAATTTATGAGCGCTCTTCTAAAAACTGGGCATCGACTACTACCAGCAACGTGCTTGGAATCACCCTCCTCTGTGTGATCGCAGAAGAAGCATTTTGGGTCCTTCGTACGCTCCTTTACAAAGTGCCCTTTTTCACCGCATCGTCGGCACAGTTTTGATCGGTCATGTTTGCTTTTGCACGCTTTAGCGAAGTGACCATACTCCAAGCACTTGAAGCATCGACAAAACACCCATCCGATTTTTAACTTTCCCGCTGCTAGCAACTCATTCGCCTGCATTATCGGGAGACAAATTGTGGCGGCTTGAGCACCGCCATACGTCTTCCTCAGCGATATGTGTAACATGCAGAAATTTTTCCTTCCGAAATTTCTGCAAGGCATATTTCAACGCGCACTGTAGTGCCCTTGAAATAAAGATTATTTTTCAGTCGGACTAGCGGTATCTTGTTGTTCGACTCGAACAATAACAAGTCACAGCAAGTCCGACTTGACATTGCCTGACTTGATGCTCGAGTCGAAGGCGAGAACCGGTAACGGGATTTTTCCTTCGCCTCAAGTATCAAATCATTGCTCGGGGAAGTCAAGTTTGGGTCGTTGTGGCGAGGAGACGGTCTTCGGAAAGTCGCAGCGACGGCGGTCGATGGGTAAAACGTGAGATCGTGGCCGAGGCGGGTTGATTGTGAGTTCGGGATTTTGGAAAGGAGTTATTGTCGCCGTCGAGTGAAAACGTGCTCGCTTCCGTTGTCGAAAAAACTGAGTGATAATAATAAAATGGCGCGGAAGCTTGATTCGAAAGGATATTGGTGTGATAAGGGATTTGGAATTAGCTGTGTGCTTTGGGTGTGTACGACAGCCACTACGCGACTCGAAACGATACACTGAGTGTTGGTGGTGTGTTGGATAGATACATCTGGAACTTAGCGGTTTTGGCAAATCGATATGAAAATGTGTTTTCTGGTTGGAGCGTGATGGAACTGACGCCAGAAGTGAACGGTTTTGTTATTAATTAAAGCCCAGTGAAACTTTAATACACTAATTCACAAACGTACCTATACCATTTGAAATTTTCCGGGTTTCCTGGTGCACTTGGCTGTAATTAACTGGCAAAGATTAAATCGATGGAAGTGAGTGCACGTGCCCAATTCGTGTTAACGATAGATTGCAGGAATTTTCTGTGACATAGTGACTGCTGAAATTTTTGTCATAATAAAACCCCTTGGAGTGGAAAAACTTCCTTACAAAAGGCATTGAACATGCCGTATGGTGTTACGAATTTGCGCAATTAAGTGCAACAGTTATCATGTGTCGTTCAGTCAGCGGGCGTCAATAGTAGCGAAGTGAAAGTGGAAGAAGAAAACCAAAAGGAATTTAGTGCGTGTTTTCTAAAATTCCTCATCGACTCATTGGCATAATCACATTCGAATGAAAACCAAGAGAAAAGAAAACTGGATATTTATTTTCTTATATTTATGGTTAGGTTAAATGTATCTGCCCACGGATTTAAGCAGGGAAGTGTCTGTGGGATTACTTCTTGACTTGGCCTACATATACCAAGGTAAATTTTTCCATCTCAACGTAATCTTCGGTGCACTAGGACTTTTTCTAAGTAAACCACTGTCATGCATTTGGTTCTACGGGACAGTTTCCCAGAGCCGAATTCCCAGGATCAGGGTGCATTTTAGTCTAGACTAACCATCAAATTCAAAACGCAATCGATTACCGAAATTGTTGAGAAAGCAGTGGATCTTTTGAAGAAGCATTCTGATGTAGTATTTCGCGCATTCCCTAATAATACATCTTTCTATTAATTAATTATTAAACAGAGCATATAAAAAAAAATTTTATTTGTCAACAGTAAATAAGGCGTAACTCTCGTACGAATTGGAAGCAGTTGCAGTTTCAATAGGCATGTTAAGGACTCTAGATATTAACATACGTGCCACTCTTGTTTTGATAATGAACAGTTTGCTTTACCACTACAACGTAAATGATGTGCGGGTGTTCCGTCTTAATAATTTAACTGCTAGTTTGTAGCATTCGCCTACCCGAATCATTTCGGCGACATGTGCTCGACATGTGCATGGGCACGTGTAACGACCCCCTTAACCATCAATATTCAATTTTTCCCATATTGAATATCAAAACGCCATCGGCTCGGGGATTCTAGCAGGTCCAATAACAACAATGCTTTGGAATTTCCGGAGCTCGTTTCCAGCTAATATTAATTACTGGCAATGCGCTCGGAACCATGAAATTGTTGTTGTTGAATTTGGTGGAATTTTCGAGCCGCCGCGACTCGCTCTGTTCAATACGACGAATTTACTAGTGGCCGGCAAGAAAAGCCACTAACAAAAACAATAGACCCAATGCTCATACCCCATCTAAAGAAGGTCGTAATTGCGAGCGTGAGAAAATGTGCATGCGATCGAACATTGTATGTGGCAGCAAGAAGTTTCCGAGAAAAATTCTGGGAACCTGGACGTGAATGAGGAATTGATGGATTCCCTGAACGGGGCGCAAGAGAGACGTCGCGCTGTTCGTGCGAATTGGAGTTGAACGGTCAAAGAGTGCGGGCTCGTTGAGAATAAGGTTGGTGTGGATCCATTGGCCTAAGTGGTTAAAGTTTTAGGTGCCAGTTTCCCGCATAAATTTTTGATCTCCAATCAGACAACCGACATAGTTATATCGTGGGCTGTGTGACGCGATAGATTCCGTGCAAGTGGTTTTCATAGAATCGAAACCATTGCTTGGAGTCGTTTGTAGGCTGACCGAAAAGTCCGATATGAAAGACCATCAAGTTGTTGAGTCGTTGCATTCGAAGAAGCAGCAGATTATTTTAGCTCACAACTACAATCCGCTGCTGAATTAGCTGGTTCACCTCAAGTTTCAGAATGATTGGAAGCGGTAAAAACAGGATTACAATTAATAAGACTGCTTTTATGGCATACATACAATAGAGTTTTTCGGCAATAAGATACATTAGGACTAGTTTCATAGTTTTACAAATTATTCTACACAATTTTTTCTGCATAGATTTTCTGCTTACGAGACATACTTAAACCGTCGGAAGAAACTATTTATACTAAAATGGCCAATTGAAAGTAATTGTGAAATCTTTGAAAAGCGATTGGCTTTTTAAGCGCTGTCGCTTGCATGCAACACTTTAAACGCATAATTTTTCGAGATGCATGTTCAGGGACTTCAAATTGTAATATCAAATATGTACAATTTCACCCTATTTGCGGGAAAATTAATTCAACGGATTTTTGAAAATGCATTGTTTAAATGGATACTCTTAAGTTACATGTTACAAAGTTACAAAGCCATTTATTGTTTTACGTTGATTTCCAATTTCACTTATGTATTCCCATGGAAATCCTTTCTCTTTTCCCGTTAATTCGAAATATTTGCATGTGTTTAATTTTCTGGCATTTGAAAGGCAAGCAAAACAATTTCATTATTTATTCTAAAAATAAAAAAGTTTGCTAACAAATACCCATCCACCAAATCACCAGAGTTAATCTTTGATATTTTATTAATAAAATGATTGGTTTCTGAAATATTTCTCTAAAAAAAATAATATTCCAATATTAAAGAAAAGGTTGAACTGTAAAAAAAAAATCCATATTAAATCATATTTACGAAATTTAGCAATTTATAAATTATCAAAGTTCAACCCAATGTTATACAGTAACTTTGTAAGTATATTCTATTGCATTTGAAAACAGCCAATATTTCCATGGTTTCAATGTAAGAAAACAAACACAGCGATTATCAAGAATGTCATTTGAGTAAGTAAAAAAATAGAATATACTTGTAAATATCTTCGTCAAATCAAAAACTAAATACAAACTGAAAGTTATATATACAACAAGAACATTAAATAATCATTATATCTATGTATACATTATATCTATTATATCTATCTATATATTTAGCCAAACGGCCAAACTGTTTCAAATGCCACGTTTTACTTTGGTCTCAAGAATACATTATAACTCATATGGTAGAAGGTTTCAGATATTACCACTGGCATGGGTTTCAAAGTTTATGAAAGAAAAACACTTGTTAATTATATTCGTTATCAGTTGCTTATTTCACCAAACTTTGAAAGCAGTATCTCATATAACATCAATGAAGAAAATGCTCAGTGCCTGCAGCACTGTAACTGAAGTTGGTGTTTGGGGCTGCGATCCGAAAAATTTGTAGAACTTTGCGAATTGAAACATCGGTTATTTATTTTCATTGTAAATGTTTCCGGTATGAATACTAACTGTAAGCATTTATTGATACAAAAGTAGCACAACCGACTCGTGCTGTCAACCTTTCGCCAGTATCAAAGCCAAGAATATATCACATCTGCTTCACGTTGTTATATTACATTCGAAGTTATAGGAGTATAAAGAAATTTAGGGTTACCTGCAGCGAGTTTTTTCAAATAATCGAAAGCTTTATATTTGCTGTTTATTGTCACTACAATATCATTACCAATTGAAAATTCTACGATAAAACTGCTTAATAAAGATATTGCAAACAAACACAAAACCAACAATAGCTGGCAACCCTATCGAGGCTTTTCAACCAAATTCGGCATGAATAATGCTTATAATAGGTTCCATTAATTGTATGAAATTCGTATTGATTTCATGACTGCACTGGAAGTTATAGGGCAAAAAGTTTTATTTTCCTGAGAGAATTTTCAAAACCAAAGACACAAAAATTACCATAGCTGGCAGCACCAATCGAATTTTTCAACCACATTTCTATCAAACAGAGTTTAGAGTAAGGTGCAACTACTGTGTCAATTTCATGAAAATCTGGTAACTAATTCACATTTCATAGGGCAAAAAGCAGTTTTTTTCTTTGTAATTTTTCAAGATGGCACCACTGGCACAGAGTTGCCCACAATTCAAAATCGCTTCTTTCAGACCTGGTTCTACTTAACTCCAATGCATTATGTAAATTTCAATGGTATCTGGTTTTTGGTTCGTGAATTCCCGTGAACAGAAGTTTTTGATGCTAAAAATATAGGTTAAATCGGAAAGGGTTACCGTTCTTGTCCGACATGAAATTTCCAAAGTTTTACTTTGAACGTGTAGATAAAGCATAAGATTTGTATACAGATTGGTTTTATTGTTAGAAA
The DNA here is from genome assembly GCA_947369275.1 of Nemotelus nigrinus. Classification (NCBI taxonomy): domain Eukaryota; kingdom Metazoa; phylum Arthropoda; class Insecta; order Diptera; family Stratiomyidae; genus Nemotelus; species Nemotelus nigrinus. The sequence goes on from OX376374.1 coordinate 100,736,838, forward strand.
CGGACATTTTTAGGATATTCGATGATTTGAATGTTTTCACTTCCAAATTTTTATTTTTTCAAATTTAAGACACCAAAATTATCATAGCTGCCAGCTCCAACCGAATTTTTCAACCAAATTTCTACAAAACGTGGTTTAAAATAAGGTTCAGCTAATGTGTGAATTTCGTCAAAATCGAACGATTCAATCAGAATTTATAGGGCTAAAAGCAGTTATCTTTTTTAGTGATTTTTCAAGATGGCACCACTGGCACAGAATTGCCCGCATTTCAAAATTACTTCTATCAGACCTGGTCCTATTTAAGACCAATACAGTCTGCAAATTTCAATTATATCTGCTCATTGGATCGTGAGTTTCCGTGAACAGAAGTTTTTGATGCTAAAAATATAGGTAAGTTGGGCAAGGGTTACCAGGCGTGATCTTTATACCATATCAAATTTTTTTTTTGGTCTATGTAAAAAAAAGCACGAAATTTACATATGAGTGACTTTTGTTTGAAGAAGCGGCATTTTTTCAAGAGAGACGATAATTTGGAGGTTTTCACTTTCAGTGCCTGCCCTAGCTTCAGGGTTGCGAGCACGCTCATCAAGAGCTACACTTATCTACAACTAAATAAAATAAACATGTCCTGAAAATTTCGTTATGATTGAATAGCTTTGTCAAAAGTTATCGCAATTTAAAAATTTTCAATTTTTCCCGTTCTCTTTTTAGGCACCCAGCGCACACATGGGGTTAAAAAATTCCAAAACATTATCCGATTCACATGTAAAACACGTACAAAATTTATTTTGTTAACTTTATTTTTGCAAAACGGAATAATAGGTAAATTAAAAATATCACTTAAATGGCCGCCGGCGCCAAAGGGTTAAAGATTTTTAACTTTTTCAGAGACCTGGCACTATTCTGCATATACACCAATGTGTCCTAAAAATTTCAGTTCAATCGGATGGCGCGTTCCTGAGATTTTTTCACTGAAATTTTTTGATGATATATATATATATATATATATATATATATATATATATATATATATATATATATATATGTATATATATATATATATATATATATATATATATATATATATATATATATATATATATATATATATATATATATTATTATTATTATTTATTATTATTATTATTATTTATTCATTGACCAAAACAAGGTACAAAATCACATATTAAAAAAGGACATCAAATAAAAATAAAAATAGAAAAGTAAAGTAAAGTAAAGGACAAGTAAAAACAAACAAGTTAAATAAGTAAAAAAACAAACAAATTAAAGAAAAAAGAGTAACAAATAAATTAATAAATAGCAATCAATAAATAAACATTGACATAAAAGCTATAGCTTAAGGTTAAGGGTACGGATGGCATGGAAAAGAGAGGACTTGAAGGATGATTTGGAAATCGTAGGGGAATATAAATTGCTTATTCTGTTGAATACTCTGCAGCATCTATTTACTGGCTCATTAGCTCCATATGTGGTCGAATGAGAATATTCTTTTAGGAAACGATTGGACCTGGTGTTCCTCACAGGGATATTTATCAAAATTTTATTAGTCAGGAATTCTACATTAATAGCGCCTCTAATGACGTCGAATGTGAAGCAGGCCGATATCACCATTCTTCTGGAGGCTAGTGTGGATAGGTTTAAATGACCCAGTCGAAACTCATAAGGGGGTAGGCTATTAAAATCATAAGGGTTGTATAGCTCTCGCAAGGCGAAAAGTAAAAATTGCTTTTGTATTGACTCGAGTCTGTCACTGTGGATTTCAAAAGCAGGATTCCAGCTAATACAAGCGTATTCGAGAATAGGACGTACGAGTGAAGTGTATAAAGATCTTGTGACCCACAGACTACGAAATTCTTTGGCTCGTCTTTTGATGAAGCCAAGTTGTTTGTTTGCACGAGAAAGTATTTTATCGTAGTGTAAAGTGAAACGGAGTTTTTCATCTAAGATAACACCGAGGTCAACAATGTTATCAACTCGAGTTAGCACATTATTACCGAGGAAGTACGAATTGTGTGTGACCGTGCATTTTCTGGAAAAACTAATAACCTGGCATTTATTAATGTTGAGAGAGAGCTTATTTACATTGCACCAATGATCAAGGGAATCAAGTTTGGATTGGAGGAAGAGGGCATCCGATTTCGATTCAATGGTCAGATAAAGTTTGAGGTCGTCTGCATAGAGTAAATGAGGTACGCCTGCTAGGACGTCAGATAGATCGGAAATAAATATATTGAAGAGAAGTGGACCAAGATGGCTACCTTGGGGTACACCAGAGGTAGCACTAACGTTTTTCGATAAAAACCCTTGAAATTTTACACATTGTGTTCGATCGCAAAGGTAGGAAGTCAGCCAGCTGAGTAGAGACCCGGTAATACCGAATTTCTGTAGCTTAAGAATTAAGGTAGAATGGTCAACTCTGTCAAATGCCTTACTGAAGTCTGTGTAGACTGCGTCAATTTGGTAACCTTTTTCCATTTTGCATAGGACGTCTGAGATTAGGATTGTCAAATTCGTGGTAGTTGAGCGACCTTTTCTAAAGCCATGTTGTTGCTCGTTCAGACGGGAATCAACTAGCGGAGACAATTTGTCGTATACTATCTTTTCGAAAAGTTTCGGAATCGAAGACAAAATGGCAATGCCCCTATAGTTTTCAATACAGCGTCGATCACCATTCTTGAATATGGGTGTGACATGAGAAAGCTTCCAACTGGATGGAAAAACTCCTGACGAGAGTGATCTATTAAAAAAAATATGCAAAGGAGTTATAAGCTGCTCTACACACTTGCATAAAAAGATCGGAGGAAGAAGATCGGGCCCAGGACCTTTGTTGCAGTTGAGTTCCAAAATAGTTTTACGTATTTCATCGCGGGAGATTTCTAAATGGTTGACAAAAGCCGTTGGAGTTGAATCAGAGGAAGAAAGGTGTGAGTTTGTTAGGTCTGGTGCACTAAAAACTTTTTGGAAACTATCTGCGAATAGGTCACATATCTCTTTAGGAGAAGAAGACGTTGTATTATTCAAAAACATCGATGATGGATAGCCAGTAGTTTTTCGCTTCACATTAACAAAATCGAAGAATTTTTTCGGGTCGCGGACTATATTTTCACCGGTTGACCTAATGTAAGTATCATAAGCCTCACGAGACTTTGCTGAAAATTGCTTAGCGACTTGATTATACTCTTCCTGAATAGCAGAACTAACGTCAGTATTTTCTCTAATCCGCTTATATAGTTTGTTTCTACGATTTCGCAAATGCCTAAGGTCTCTATCAAGCCATGGTTCAGACAATTTATTTTTTTTTTTTATCTTTGGTACATATCTTTCAACGGCGTCAAAAATTTTATTGTAAAAAGAGGAAATGGCTGTATCAAGATCCTGAGTTGAAAGAATATTCGTCCAATCAATAGTATCAAGAACGTGTTTAATGCTTTCATAATCAGCATTACGGAAGTCAAACACAATTGAATTATTGTAAGTTTTTAAGTAGGTGGAATTAGAAGTGGAAAGTTCCACTGTCAGTGCTGTATGGTGTATACTGTTGCAAAAAAGATGCTCAGCGTCATTAGTTGGACTAACCACTACTTCGTCATAAGCATTCGTGAAGACTAGATCTAACCAATTTCCATTTTGGTTGGGGATGTGGGAAACCTGCTGTAAATCATTACCATAAAAAGCACTCGCAAGATTGAAATCGTTGGTGTCTACCAGGTTTACGGGGAGAAGGTAAGAGTCATTTTCATCCGGAACAAAGCAAAGATTCGGACGATTGAAATCACCCAAAACTATTATTTTATCTTTTTCGCTAAGTGATGTCGCTAGTGAAGATATTGTGTCGCAAAAATTGCTGTAGATGGATTCGTCAGATCTAGGGGGGATGTAGACAACAGCGATGTAAATTGAGTTGTTATTAGAGGAGATCCGAACAATTATACATTGGAAAAAGGCATTTGGGGTGGTATCAACGAGCTCACTTGAAAATGTGTTGCTAACAGCAAGTAAGACACCACCTCCTCGCGACTGACCCGTAGAACAATAATCACGGTCGCTTCTGTAAATGGTCCAAGTACTATCAAGAATCTCCTCATTTTTATGAGAGGCATTAAGCCAAGTTTCCGTGATGGCGAGTAAATTAAAATGGCATGATTTGGCGTCAAGATATAAATTACTTAGCTTGCCTCTCATACCACCACAGTTGTGGTAAAAAAGTTTGAGGCTTGTCTGAATTTGGTTAGGAAAAATGCCTAACAGGGTTGACTGATCTTCGAAGAGATTCAGATGTCATATTGCTACCTATACCTATGTTTGCGGTAGCCTGATTGGAAACATTGGAGCAGATTTTATTAGCTACGTTAGCATACCTGCTTGAGTGAGAAGATGACGCGTCAAATGCTGGGGGTATAGATGCATAATTATTATTACGAGTAGATGCATTACGAGTAAAAGCATCAGTTAACGAAGAATTATATGTTGTCACTAGAGACTGAGATTGAGAAGGTGATGAGAAAGTCTTATGGGCGGAAGGAAGTTGGGCAAAGGAGTGGCTAGGGATACAATTTTTTTTTACAATTTTTTGTTTCTTATTCCTAGTTTTGCCGGTAATGTTTCTCCAAGGGCTGAATGTCATTCCCTTCCAGTTGATGTTGCCGTTGTTTCCACTCCAGCACGTAAAAAGCCACGCATATTTTGATGGAACAAAAACTTTACACCGTCTGGAGGATTTATGTTTGGACTGGGGTAATAATTTCACTGCGTAATCTTTTATGTGAAAATCAGCTTCGAGAATCGTTCCCAACCATTTGTCGTCAGCAGAAGAAGGAATCCCTTTCACGAAGAATGCACTTTTGGTTGATGAAGTTGTTAATTTTGTGGACGTGTGTTTATTGGGAAGAGTTTCGTTGGTTTTTTTTATTTTTTGTAACCGATTCTGCCAATCATAATGGGACCAAAAAGTACCGAATTTGTAAATTGGGGTTTCACAGTCGAGATTTGAAAGTTTTTCTAGAGCAGATGGAATTGTGCTCTCAGCTAGAATCCTAATAGGTGATGTTGCTTTGTCCTTCGTTCTCATATTCCTGACCGTTGTTTTGCTATTAATCTCTAACGTTGCGTTGAGGAGCTCTTGATGGAGTGTTTTATCGTTCATTACTAAGTTTTCGTCTGCATCATTTGTTGAAGCATCGCAATGACGGTCTAAGTCTTCCAATTTTCTGCTGATATCAGCTAACTTTAGTTGTTGCTCGGACAAAGCGTCTGTGAGTCTGTCGGTTTGCATTTTGAACGTTCGTGATAAATTTTCAAACTTTTCAAGCGTATCTTTGGTGTTAGATTGGCAAGCATAATTGCTATTATTATTACAAGTGGACAAATTCGAAGAAAAGGAATCCACTTTATCAGTTAGTGTATCCATTCTCTTTCCAAGAGTGTCAAAAAAACTTTTCGTGGCTCATAATGTTCGATTTCGAAAAGGAGGACGCCAGACCATCGAAATGATTTGATATTTCCGCCAAGAATTCAACGTTTGCACGCGCTTGTGCTAGCTGTTTAGATATTATATTATCTTTTTCGGAATTCAGTGTCCCAATGTAGCCAATCAAGCTGTCGTACATACTTTTTAAAAGAAGGTCAATATTTTGGCAATCCGTACAGATGAAATGGTTCTCGAGGTACGGATGGAACCAATCCCTGGGAGCACCCATGCAAGCCCCGTGTAACTTCCTGTTACAGAAAGCTTTGCATGTCACGAATTTCATCGTGTTGTCAAAGGCAAAGCAATTTTCAAGGCTGCACTTGAAGCTCATGATGATTTAAACAGGTGGATTCGATGCCCAAAAGTATCCAATCTTAAAGTGCCCAGAGGTATGCAATTGATTAATTTAGCTTTCTGTGTATATGGTGCCCAGAAGTATGCAATTGCTGAAGTTCAATTTACTATGGACGAAAACCAATCGGTTGGTAAATTAAATATTTATGCGAAGAGTCAAAAATGCGAGTTAAAAGCTCGGCGCTGTGGGAATTTGAACTCCGTCCGTCGGAATGCTAGGTGGTTGACGATGTAACGCTGCTACCAAAACTGATAAATTGTGAGATGATAAACTCAGTTTAACCTTATAACAGCTCGGCCAGTGCAGATGATTTAAAAATGTTAAGTGTGTAAATTTAATTGTAAATGTATTTTAGTTCAAAATTTTTTCAAATCGAAAGTGCAATTTATCATTTAAAATGGCATCGAAGCGATTTATTTTACAAAACCCGACGAGACTTACAAAAAGCTGTGGTACTGACGTTGAATCGAACTCGTTCTCTAGTGCTCCAGAGTTTGTAACAATGCCACTGGGCTATGACCAGTTGGGTCTGAATGAAGGAAAAACAATATAAGAACAAAACTTGAAAGAAAGTTTAATTACTAAACAAATGTTCTGTTAACATATGTGGAATTGTATTCTTTGTTCGCACTTCCCGTTATACACTTTCACTAATGAGGAACGTGATAAAAGAGAAATATATGAATATGAAATATGTCAATAAGAATAAATTAAATGCCCTTTATTGGGTTGTACAAGGTATAGATTCAACAGAAAACCGAGTCGACCCCTCAGAGTTTTGCTGTTGACGCGATTTGGAGGACGACGCGACGTTACGCGACCTTGTTTTCTATTGGATCCTCACAGGGAGAAGAAGGGTAATATTTGTTTTGCGAATAAAGACAGAAAGCACTCACGTTAGCACCGCACACAAGATCAGTATATCGGCATAGGGTGGAGATATATATATATCATCAAAAAATTTCAGTGAAAAAATCTCAGGAACGCGCCATCCGATTGAACTGAAATTTTTAGGACACATTCCAAAATAACTAATAATATTGGACTCATTATCTCCTTTTTTTATTTTTTTTGATAAATTTAAATAAATTAACTATGAGCTGTTAACTTAAAATCTTTGGCCTTCTTATTGGGCGAAAGCCCGAGAGGACTTCTTGTTGCAGGTTCGCGAGGCCTGGCTGGCCAATGAAGAGTTAGAGTTCATTTCCTAGATTTTCAGCTATTAAAAGGGAGCGATACTGGCCATATCTTGTAGTTTCTGGATGCTTTTGTTGATGTAAATTTAGACTTTTGAATTTTTGATATTATGGCCAGTATCAGAGGTTGGAGAACCCCAGACTATCGGGGTCAGGGCTCCGCCACCATCAGGGGCCCGGGGCTGTCTGCCTCACCCGGGTTCCGTTGTGAAGAGAGGCAGTGTTTTTCCCCTTTTTCCTCTTAAAATTTTAATCTTCTGGCTCCGTGCGTCGTCACGTGCACTGGGTCTGCATAGTCAGCCCATGTTGCAGAGCCACGGGTAGTGTCCTTTACGGACCTATGCCCCTTTTTCCCTGGGTATTGTTATATACCAGTTTGCGGCTACACTATAATGACGGATGATATTATAGGTAGCACCCCCTTTTTCTGAGAGCCAACCGAATCCATATTTTCTATGAACCCACCCCAGCCGCAGCGAGCTAGCAAAGCGGCACCCCAGCATCCGTCGGGGTTGGTTGAAGGGTACTCCGCTCATGCGGACGAGGGGCCTGTACGGCCATTTCTAGGGTACCCTGCTCTCGGGGCAATTCTTGTTTTTTATTTGAATTTGCCTCTTGAGTGGCAGTAGTCATTCCACTTTTGAACCTTAGCACTCTTGGTTCTGGACTTCGGTCTGGTTCTGAGTTGTGCAAAGGCTCATTAATTCAACAAATTCGCTACAAGTTATTGGATCATGCAGAACTATTGTATAGTCGAATATGGAATGTTCGCAATTCTTATGGATATAGTAGAAAATTAATCTGAATAGCATTAAGCTCTGTCTTTAATAACCTTTTCTAATTAGTGAAGTAAAAAAACTGTTGAAAGCTTGGTGGTATAAAAGAAAGGTTGCTTCTAAGCATATTAAATGAGACGGCCCTTCGTTTCTTCCCCGTGGGACCTACCACGTGTTCAGGAACAGAAATTGAGCTCAATTTACCCTTCTTCATACGATATTTTCTTTGTCGCAGAAGTCTATTTGAATTGCATACGCGTAACCATTAGACTAAGGCTTAGAAGATTCCTTTTTTTTTTTTTTAAAAAAAAGGAAACTTCTCAATAAAAATTCTACACATTCGAATAAGGCCATAGAAATCAAATGCTCTAGGGCAGAGGTGTCCAAACTACGGCCCGCGGGCCAAACCCGGCCCGGCAGGCGATTTTATCCGGCCCGCCAAGGATTTTGAAAAATTTCGTAAAATATAAATGTAGCGTGGCGCGTTGATATTAGATTTCGCGCAGATGAAGAGCGGTATCACGCTCGAAAAAGTACAGTCTGGTATTCAAGTTTTTTCTGTATTCTGCGATACGACTCGGCCGCTCGACTACATGAATGATTTTGTACTCTGACTGTACGTAGGCGGCGCGGAGCGGCAGACTGCACTCAACTGCAGTGCCTGCAAAGATACGAGATTGTCCACGACAAACCAAAAATTCGTCGGCCGCGGAGCTTATTTACATTCTTTACAGATGATATATTGTAAATTGGTATGTTTAGATTTATATTTAATATATTATAACTTAATTATTATGTCAATATTATTTTTTAAAGTTGAACATGGAAACAAAAAGAAGAAAAGTAGATGACGAGTGCCGCGTTTTTAAAGAAGAATATTCAAATATTTCTTTGTGCAATCGCAGTCAAAGAATGGCAAAGCTATTTGTGTAATTTGCAATGACACTGCTGCTGTAATGAAGGAATACAATTAACGTCGACATTATGAAACAAAACATGCTTCAGCTTACTCACAATTTAAGGACCAGCAGCGTACTGAAAAACTTGAAAAAATAAGTCGTAGTTTGTCTTCTCAGCAAAATTTATTTAGGAAGGCAAACTCGGAAAATGAATCATTGACTTTAGTTAGCATGAAAGTTGCTTATTTGTTGGCGAAAAAAGGGAAACCCTTTATGGATGGAAACATCGTTAAAGAGTGTATGATGGAAGCTGTTGGGGTATTATGTCCGGAGAAGGTGAAACTTTTCAAAACGATAAGTCTTTTCCGCAATACTGTTGCTCGTCGAATTGAAGATATTGGCAATAATATACTCCACCAGATTTCTGGGAAAGCACAGCGTTTCACTCACTATTCTATCGCGATGGATGAATCGACCGACGTTAGTGACACCTCACAACTTTTAGTATTTGTTCGTGGAGTTGACGACGATCTTAATGTCACCCAAGAATTAGCATCGGTTAACAGCATGGCACTACAACTGGAGCAGATATTTTTAAGGAACTACAACAGAGCTTGACCAAATATAACTTGGACTGGAATCGACTCCAAGGTGTGACAATTGACGGAGGAAGAAACATGTCTGGTGCGAATATTGGGGTGGTTGGGCTAATAAGAAAAGCTTGTGAAAGCGCAGGAGCAACAGTACCAATTTTTCTGCACTGTATCATCCACCAACAAGCCCTATGTGTAAAACATGTCGACATGAGCTGCGTTTTGAAACCAGTTGTTTCTGTCGTAAACTTTATTCGATCACGTGCACTCAATCATCGCCAATTTCGATCTTTCCTCGAAGAAATTGAATCTGAGTCTGTTGACTTGTCGTATTATACAGCAGTTCGATGGCTTAGCTGTGGAAAAGTGTTATTGCAGTTCTTCAAGCTCAGAAAGGAAATTAAAATTTTTCTTGCTGAAAAGAATCACCCTGAACCGCTTTTATCGGATGCAGAATGGCTGTGGAAGTTGGCAATTTTTGCAGATGTCGTGACACACGTAAATAACTTGAATTTAAAGCTCCAAGGTAAAAACAACTTAATTTGTGATTTATTCGAGCAAATCAAAGCATTCAGAGCCAAGCTGATATTGCTCGAAAGTCATATGAATGAATGTAATTTTTCCCATTTCACGTGCTGCGAAAAATTTAGTACAGAAACTGACGAAAGATTTCCCACCATATTTGCAGTAAAAGTAATCGCGGATTTAAAACTAGAATTTCAAAAGCGTTTTTCTGATCTTGACATAAATTCAAGGGAAATTCGGCTGTTTCAAAATCCATATGACTGCAACGTTGCCGACGTTTCAAGTCAGTTTCAAATGGAAATAATTGATCTTCAAGCTAGCGATCAAATCAAGAACAAATGCAAGGAAGGAAACTTGATCGATTTTTACAAATTTTTGGACGCAAAAGAGTTTCCAAATTTAAAGCAATTGGCTGGTAAATTTATTTCTATGTATGGCACTACCTATATGTGCGAACAAACTTTTTCCAGGATGAAGTATCTGAAATCTAAATATAGGGCAAATTTATCGGATGATCATTTGCAATCATTGCTAATAATTGGTGTTTCCGATTTGAATCCCAACTTTGAAGAAACTCTCCAGGAAAAAACCCAGTTCCACCATTCCCATTAAAAATTGCATGAAATAATTTTATAATAATATAATTTAGACATGTTTGTTTAGTATTGTTATATCTGTAATTTACAATAAAAAATAAAATTCAATGCTGCTTTACTTGTAATAAGGTTTTTTAATTCACATATTTACGATGCTTGGCCCCCGATAATGAATTTAAATACCAAACTGGCCCTCGCAGCAATGTGATGACCGGAAGGTGATAAGTTGAAATGTGAAATGAACACTAACGAGTAACATATGGTTGTACAAAAATAATTTTGCTAAAGAAAAGAAAAATATATATTAAAAGAAGGGTTAACTTTATTATGAAAAATTTCATTGTTCAAATTAATGCGTAAGAGAACCAGGTCATCGCCTACAACAGCACCCCTAGGTTTTAACCACAAATCAACAATGACATTTCCATTCAAGTAATTTAATTGTTATTCTTGCAATAGTGTAGTTTTTTTTCACGATATTAATTTTGTACTCGCGACACTTCTGATCGCGTTCAATAACGATGAACCTTTTAGTTACATATACTCGAAAGTTAATAATTTTCTTTGATTTGTTTTGATTGGATACTCAAAGGTTTCTTGCATTCCTGCAACTAATGAAAGTATTGAACGGAAAACAAGATATAAAAAGGAACATGTTTAAGAAAGAAAAAGAAAAACAATATATATAAGATAAGAATTATTAACTTTCTTTCTATTTGTGGTATATTTTTGTTTGATAACAACGAAATAAAATAATGTTGAGTTGAATTTAAACACCGGCGTTCTTATTGGGCGAAAGCCCGGGAAGTTAATTCATTTTCAGGGTCCGCGCATGGCCTGGCTGGCCAATGATTAGGTAGAGTTTTTTTTATCAGTGACGTTTCAGATTTCTTTAAAGGGAGGGATATTGGCCAGTTTAGCTAGTTTTCACTTTGTATTAATTTTTGATTTGTTTGATAATGGCCAATATCAGAGGGTGGAGGACCCCAGACCATCAGAGTCAGGGCTCCGTCTGCCTCACCCGGGTTCCTCTGAAAAGAGAGGCAGCGGTTTACTCCCTTTTTCTCCTTTTTAGAATTTCAATTTTCTGGCTCCGTGCGTCATCACGAGCACTGGGTCTGCTTAGTCAGACCATTTTGCAGAGCCACGGGTGGTGTCCTTAACGGAACTATGCCCCCTTTTGTACCCTGGGTATTTTTATATACCAGTTTGCGGCTACGTTATTATGACGGATGAAATAATACGTAGCATCCCGTTCTCTTGAGAGCTGATCAACCCCATTGTTTCATGAACTTACCCCAGCCACAGCGAGCTAGCAAAGCGGCACCCCAGCACCCGTCGGGGTTGGTTGAAGGGTGATCCGCTAATGCGGACTAGGGGCCTTCACGGCCATT
>OX376374.1:100748859-100818326 GCA_947369275.1 Nemotelus nigrinus
ATGTAAATCTTGTGCTTTGTTTACATAACCAAAAAAAAAAGATATGGTATAACGGGCACGCCTGGTAACCCTTGCCCAATTTACCTATATTTTTAGCATCAAAAACTTCTGTTCACGGAAACTCACGATCCGATGAGCAGAATTATTTGAAATTCACAGAATATATTGGCCTTAAATAGGACCAGGTCTAATAGAAGTGATTTTGAAATGCGGGCAATTCTGTGCCAGTGGTGCCATCTTGAAAAACCACTAAAAAAGATAACTGTTTTTAGCCCTATAAATTCTGATTGAATCGTTCGATTTTGACGAAACTCACACAATTGCTGGATCTTATTTTAAGCCACGTTTGGTAGAAATTTGGTCGAAAAATTCGGTTGGAGCTGCCAGCTATGATAATTTTGGTGTCTTCATTTTGAAAAAAAAAATTTGGAAGTGAAAACATTCAAACCATCGAATATTCAAAAAAATGTCCGTTTCTTACAATAAAACCAATCGTATGTAAATCTTATGTTTTATCTACACGTTCAAAATAAAACTTTGGAAATTTCATGTCGGACAAGAACGGTAACCCTCTCCCAGTTAACCTATATTTTTAGCATCAAAAACTTCTGTTCACGGAAACTCACGAACCAATAATCAGATACAGCTAAAATTTACAGAATGCATTGGACTTAAGTAAGACCAGATTTGATAGAAGCGATTTTGAATTGTGGGCAAGTCTGTGCCAGTGGTGCCATCTTGAAAAATTACAAAGAAAAAAAACTGCTTTTTGTCCTATGAAATGTGAATAAGTTACCAGATTTTCATGAAATTGACACAGTAGCTGAACCTTACTCTAAACTCTGTTTGATGAAAATTTGGTTTAAAAATTCGATTGGTGCTGCCAGCTATGGTAATTTTTGTGTCTTTGGTTTTGAAAATTCGCTCAGGAAAATAAAACTTTTTGCCCTATAACTTCCAGTGCAGTCATGAAATCAATACGAATTTCATATAATTAATGAAACCTGTCATAAACATTATTCAGGCCAAATTTGGTTGAAAAGCCACGATAGGGTTGAAAGCTATTGTTGGTTTTGTGTTTAATTGCAATATCTTTATTAAGCGGTTTTATCGTAGAATTTTCAAATGATAATGATATTGTAGTGACAATAAACAGCAAATATTAAGCTTTCGTTCATTTGAAAAAACTCGCTGCAGGTAACCCTAAATTTCTTTATACTCCTATAAATTCGAATGTAATTAAACAACGTGAAGCAGATATGATATATTCTTGGCTTTGATACTGGCGAAAGGCTGCCAGCACGAGTCGGTTGTGCTACTTTTGTATCAATAAATGCTTACAGTTAGTATACATACCGGAAACATTTACAATGAAAATAAATAACCGATGTTACAATTCGCAAAGTTCTGCAAATTTTTCGGATCGCAGCCCCAAACACCAACTTCAGTTACAGTGCTGCAGGCACTGAGCATTTTCTTCATTGATGTTATATGAGATGCTGCTTTCAAAATTATGTGAAATAAGCAACTGATAACGAATATAATTAACCCGTGTTTTGCTCTCATAAACGTTGAAATTCATGCCAGTGGTAATATCTGAAACCTTCCACCATATGAGTTATAATGCATTCTTAAGACGAAAGTAAAACGTGGCATTTGAAACAGTTTGGCCGTAATAAGCAGCACATGTGGTGGAATATGCACTCAAAACCTGCACGATTCTTCTACTGTTCTTCGAACATTAGTGTTTCTAGCGGTTCAGGTGCGCTAGAGTTTTTTCCATTTCGCCTTCCCATGGACGGAACATCGTTCTTGGAACGTCGAAAACGTTCAAAGTCGACTTCCAAGTAAAGTGCCATCTACGGACCAGCATCAGCGGACTGTTTTGAATCCATTCGATAACAATCGGTGACATTCTCCCGGGACTTGAAACGTTTCTACGTTTCTAAATGAACTGGGGGATGTACTGTGACCGGTGATTATAAACATCTTGAAATCCAGGCTGAGAACGCGCGAAATTAAAGTTAGATTACTATTTGGTCAAAAATTCGTTCATGATACTTGGTGAGGATCCGATCAGATGCGTTCCAGCTGCATTCGCAGCGGTTATGTTAATCAAATAGTTTGTGACGACTGGATTGTGGTTGATGTGTATGCTGCTCGTGGCATTTCCTCCTGACGGGCAACGCAACATCCTGCCACGAGGGATTATTGTTAATGTGGCGCCCCGACTCGCCACCTCGAACATTAAGAAAAATAAAAAGAAATTAAAAACTTCGAGATAAATAGTGAATTCAGTGTCGTATCATGATGTGGTTAGACTTATGTGTAAGGATTTATATATGCATAGTATGTGATGTATCCTTATATGTATTTTTATTTTGCGTATGAGTTGTACTTATTGTTGTTTTTGGTTTCTTGTCGTAACGATGTCCCTTTGTTCGGGTAGTGGGCAAACTTTGTGAATCGGGCGTCGTAGTATTGAAGAGGCGGTTTTAATGTCCACTACTTGGACTAGGCCATCTGGCCCTGGATGAGTTTTGGTGATTCGCCCCATCAGCCATTTAAGTAGGGGAAGACGTTCGTCTTTGATGATAACTAGCTGCCCGACATGTAGATTTTTTTGTGTTTGCTGCCATTTTGCACGCTGTTGTAGCGTGTGTAAGTATTCTGTCTGCCAGCGTTTCCAAGAGTCTTGTTGTAATTTTTGTACCAGAATCCATCGTCGAAGACCAATTGCATTAGCTTCCAGTAGATCATCCTGTGGAGGGGCGGTGATTGCGCGTCCGATCAAAAAATGACCTGGTGTTAGTGGAGTTAGCTCTGTTGGGTCATCGGTTAATGGACTTAGCGGTCTTGAGTTAAGACAGGCTTCAATCTGTGTCAGCACGGTTGCGAACTCCTCGTAAGTGAGGGTGACATTTCCTACTACTCTTCTCAAGTGATGTTTAACGGAACGAACTCCAGCTTCCCATAAGCCTCCAAAGTGTGGTGACCCAGGAGGGATAAACGACCATTTTATCCCATCCGTAGCTAACAATTCAGCAACTTCTGATCTAATCCTCTTCTGACTTGCCACAAATGTTTTCTCCAATATCGTTTTTGCTCCTATGAAATTTGTGCCACAGTCGGAATATATATTCTTGCAGAGCCCTCTTCTTGCAATGAACCGACGAAGAGCGGCTAAGAAGGCCTCGTTGGTGAGATCGCTTACCACTTCCAAGTGGATTGCTTTGGTCGCCAAACAGACGAATAGTGCCCTTGTACGCCTTCGTACCACGGCCCTTTGACATGCGTAGGGAAAAGGGTCATGCGTAATCGATCCCTGTGTTTGTGAACGCAGGAGCTGGGTTGATTCGTTCCTTTGGTAAGTTGCCCATCATTTGAGTGGAAGTCGTCTTGGACCATCGGAAACATTTCATGCAATTATGTATGTAGGCCTTGACAGAGTTGCGTAATTTTGGGGCCCAATACGTTTTTTGAATACTATTGAGTGTGGCGGTTAGTCCTCCGTGAAGGGTTTTAAAATGGTGGTGTGCGATGATCAACCTTAAAAGATGACTTCCGTGTGGGAGAATTACCGGGTGCCGTTCGTCAAAGGTGATGTCGGCGTTTTGTAATCGACCGCCAACTCTTAGTACCCAAATTGGTCCCAAATTGGTGTAAGAGCTTTGATTTTGCTCTGCTTGTTGACTGTGCTATGTAATTTTAGAGCAGTGATCTCGTCAGAGTAGTATTTTTTCTGAACAGTCTGGTACCAATATGTCGAAGCGGAGCTCAGCTCATAAGTTGTAAGATATGAGCTGCTATTGTTGGTATTCTGCCGGGTGGAGTTATTAATGAATCGGAGGCAGTATGCGGTTACTCGTATGAGACGGTTAAACGAAGAGAATTTGGTGAGATCCAGTAGTTGTTTTATACTTTGAATTTGTGTTGTTAACGCAGTTGGCTTTCGCATTTCCTGTGTCGTGTCATAAAGTTGGTCAATGGGATCTTGCTGTGTGAATTATTGTAGCCACCTCGGTCCTTGCCACCATAATGTGGATGTAGACACATTTTCCGCGGTCAAGCCTCTGGTTGCTAGATCGGCGGGGTTATCCGATGAATTAACATGATGCCATATTGAAGTCGGAATTAGGTAATGTATTTGACTGGTCCAATTTGCCACAAATGTCTTCCAATTACAAGGGTGTTTTGATAACCATGCTAATACTATGGTAGAATCTGACGAACAGTAAACTGGGATTTTATGTAGTTGCAGTGCTGACACAATTTTTGCCATTAGCTTTGCCAACAAGGAGGCACCACATAACTCCAGACGGGGAAGAGAGATTGTCTTGATTGGTGCAACCTTGGTTTTTCCCGTTAAAATGCTCACCTTTGCTTTAGATAAACTCCTGGTGGAGGTTCTTAAATACACTGCCGCAGCGTAAGCACGTTCTGATGCGTCACAAAATCCGTGTAACTCAATCCGCGTACTACTCGTGGTGTGCAGCCAGCGAGAAACCTTTACTTGCTCTAATTGCTGTAAATTGTTTCGGAATTGACACCATTCCGTTTGGATTTGGTCTGGAAGCAATTGATCCCATATTATACTTAGTAGCCATAATTTTTGTAACAGCAACTTTGCTGTGATTATGACTGGTGCATACCATCCTAGGGGTAAAATAGTCTTGCGATGTATGATAATATAATTCGTTTAGTGGGTGTCTTGCTGTTGGACTCCAGTGAAAATTTGAGTGACAGTTCGTCTCGTGTCCGATGCCACTTGAGTCCTAAGGCGTTTACCGTCGAAGTGATCGTGTCTCTTATTTCAATTGTGTCTGACTGTAACCTATCTCTTTCTGACACATTCTGGATCACTGTGGGATCATTAGATGTCCATTGGCGCAGATGAAATCCACCCTGGCTAAGTAACTCGATGAGTTCTCGCTGTAGTTGCATGACTTTATCTGAATTTTCTCCCCCGCTCAGTACATTATCTACGTACAACTTGTAGCGATTTTTATGGATGCGGATGGTCTTAACACAACTTAGAACCAGACCGAAGTCCAGAACCAAGAGTGCTAAGGTCTGAAAGTGGGATGGCTAGTGCCATTCAAGAGGCAAAACAAAAAAAAGAATTGCCCCGAGAGCAGGGTGCCCTAGAAATGGCCGTGAAGGCCCCTCGTCCGCATTAGCGGAGCACCCTTTAACCAACCCCGACGGATGCTGGGTTGCCGCTTTGCTAGCTCGCTGCGGCTGGGGTGGGTTCTTTAAACAAATGGGGATGGTTGGCTCTCAAGAAACGGGATGCTACGTATATTCATCCGTCATGAATTGTAGCCGCAAACTGGTATGTAAAATACCCAGGGACCAAAAGGGGGCATAGCTCCGTAAAGGAAACCACCCAGGCTCTGCAACATGGGCTGACTAAGCAGACCCAGTGCTCGTGACAACGCACGGAGCCAAAATTGAAAAATCTAAAAACGGGAAAAAGGAAAAAGCACTACCTCTCTTTTCTAGGGAACCCGGGTGAGGCAGACAGCCCCGGGCCCCCGATGTTAGTGGAGCCCGGACCCCGATGGTCTGGGGTCCTCCACCCTCTGATACTGGCCCCATATCAAAATTCAAAAATCTAACAAAAATACTGAAACTAACTATGTTTGGGCCAGTATCCCTCCCTTTAAAGAAAAGCTGAGAAAAAAATCACGAAAAATTTAATTCATTAGTAGGCCAGCCAGGCCAGACGCGGACCCTGAAAAGAAGAAAGAACTTCTCGGACTTTCGCCCAATAAAAAGGCCAGTTATTTATAACTTTAACAAGACATTATTATTCAATACAATATATGAATTCAAGTGATCGTACAACGCCAGTAGTTTATAGTAATGTTGAGATTTGGACTTAATTCTTTTTCTCTTTCTTATGTTAGCAACGTATATTTAAACTGAAAATTAATGTTTCTTGTGATTTTAGACAACTTCACGATTTTTCAAATACTTATTTAATGTCTGAACATCACTCGATGCGCTAAGTCATCATAACTTGACAGCAAAATTTAGCAAAATTCGATGGCAAAACAACAGCCCATTATCTTTAGTGAAAACGAACCTTCCAGCCGAAAATTAGTGCAATGTATTCCTTGTGCTTTCCTAGGATCGAGTCCAAGGATCACAAAAAAAAAATAAAAAAAAGAAAATGAAATTCAGGGTTTTCCGATCTCAAATTCGAACACAAGATCATTCATGGATTATGATAAATATTGGGACTACCTGCTAATTGGTTTAAGATTCAAATAACGAAGAAAAAAACACATAAACAAGGAAAAAAAAAGAGGTAATGGCCATTCCCTTCTCTAATGTTATACCTTGCCCAATTTGACATAGCGAAAAACCAAGTATTACTTGATATCCCATCATCGGGAGTTAGGTTCTTAATATGCTATAAGATACTATGAGACTTAGCGAACCTAAACGTGATTTCTCTTTTTTTTTTGTAACAAATAACTATCGACGAATCATACTTCTGTTATTAGGCATTATTGAAAATGCGTTATTGAAACGCTGAATAATTCATCCACCGGAAATACTTAAAACTGTTGTGAAAAATATTATCTTAATCGAACAAGCGAATTTATCATTAAGTGGACTATGAGCAGAATTACAGTTTTGTGAATATCATTAGGTTGATTCGTTCGAAGAGGTTTTACCGTTTTTTCATCTATTTACGAATGAGTGACTTAAAAATCATAATTTTTTTTTTTTTTAAATTTTTTTTATGCTATTTATTTAAAAAAAATAAATATTTTATATTAATTTTTGTTTCTGGGTTTTCTTGCATTAGCTTCGCACAATATCTACTTGACACTATAATTAGCCTACAACTTCACAATAAATAATTCGAGACCTGCATCAACTACAAATCATCTTCGATGTTCATTAAAATTCATCGGAATCGTTAGATCTGTCGTACCACCATGCTCGTATGGGTCCCGCCGCCTTCTTTGTACATGTTTGCCAATAAACATCAGCATAGTTTCGTTGAGATTTAAACAGCATTGTTGTGACGGGCAGGGGCCCACTAAGTCGACATTATATTTGATTACAGTCGTTGGTGCTAGTAATGTGATTCTTCCTTGATGAAGTCGTCAGCATTACAAGAGAAGAAGCCACTCCAGCATCGACCAGATGCAATATAGAGTCTACGATGTCAAAATTTTGTTGCACTTCCTTCCGAATCGAGTCGTACTTGAATTGTCACAAACGAGCCCAGCATCTGACATTTTGCAGTTTCTACTCCCATTTGGAACGTGCAACCGTAACAAGAAAAAAATTAAAATCCCCTTGAATTTTCTCGAATCAAGAGAATGTTTTTGGAGTACATATATTTATTGTAGTCAAAGCAATTTTCATCGGTGCCCATCCGATGACAGATTCAAAAGTTCTAATGGTGGTTGCAAGTGAGTAGTCCGCGGGAGCGTGGATTGCACCATTTAAATAGTTTTCGTACTTACATACCTGCACGATTATTGTATTGGCGTGCACAGATGAATATCTTGACGACGAAACGCACTCAACAAAGTAAATTACCCGAACATTGTGAACTCCTCACACACGTGATTGTATTCGAGAACGTGCTGTGCCGCTTGAATTTTTCACGACGCCATATTCCTATAATAACTGTATGCCAAGTTTCTGCTACTCACAGAATCGCCATTATTCCGCTTGAATCCCATTGACACTTGCAAATTTTCAATTTCACTTAAATTGTCATATATTTATCATCTTTGATTTCACCTTCTTTGCACAAGATTTACAGAAGCGACTAGAGAGATTTTCGATTAAATTCTTGGTCTCCCCGAGTTAAATTCACTGTTTACCGCAATTCAATTGTTTCCGCACCTAACTACATCCGACGATTAACACCGACTCGTTCTAGTACACATGATTCAGTTTTTTTTTTTTTTTTTTACAGATGATTCAGTTTTTTTTTTTTTTCTTTTTTACAGAAGATTCAATTCGTTCAGAACATTTCTTGAGATGAACTAACAAAATCGAGCACTGTCTCCGAACCACTTTTCCGGCTTTTATTTTTCGCCCGCCCGCCAACAAACGACTTGTCGCTACAGCGACACTCCAAAGACTGTCCCGAGCTTATCAGCTCCAGCTCGCAAGCCGCTTACACAGCAAGAGGAAATTCCGTTAGGAATTTCGTTGCTGTGCGAAAACAAAAATAAGGTCACCGGGGGACTTGCGGGACTTATTTTTGTGCACTTGAAATGCGTTTCGATTTAAAAAAAATGTTGTAGCGTCTCCGATCCATACAGTGTGGGTCGGAGATATGTGACCAGCAATTTTTAAATAAAAAAAATATAAAAATTACTGGATGCTACAAATTGGAATAGAAAAGTACGAATTTTCAAATCAGACTAAGTCAAATGCCAAAAACCCCAACGGTCGAGGAAAAGCCGCTTTAGCGGAAAATAGTTGGGTTGTGTGCGAAAACTCGGTGAAGTGCTTCCTTTTGAATTGAGCCTGGTAAGGAGTCGGACGGTGTGACAGTGCAGGGAGATAATTCTAATATATTTTATACTCGGTGCATATTCGTGGTTGGAGCGGTGTGGAGAAGAAATAGGCAAGAACATCGATATAGATCAACGATAACCGAGACGAAAATAAGGAACGTAAAATATCGAAACTGATATTGTTTTTTTTCCTTGGTGACTGGATTGTAGTTGGTGGACCGCGGTGCGTGTTGATAATTGATCATCAAGCGAAAGGGCCCCAGCGCGGGATTTTAGCGAACAAGCACGAGAATCTTCAGCGCCGAAACGATTAGGTCAGGTTAGTTAGTTTAAGAAATTTTACATATTCATTTATTCGTTAAGTTGATTAGTGCGTTTGTTTGAAATGATTATGAGATGTTAGAGTATCGCGGTACAGGAAAAAAAGAAAAGTGTTCAATATAAGTCATCCTACCAGCAGTGGTAGAACAGATCAATCGTGTTTGTAGTAGATAAGTGAATTTGAATAAAGAGTGAATTTGTAAAGAAAAGATTCAGTGAGCTAGAATTTTGGGCGTAATCGCGGAGCTTCGGTTTTCTCAGCGTGATCGTGAAGGATTCGGTCGATTTGCACTTTCGTCCCCTCTTGGCATCGGGGAGGCTGTCGTCATCTTCTCGCTTCGGGACGACAGGTGCGTGGTAAATTCCGGTAAAGAAGCGAGTGGCGCCTACCCACCCCTTTCTCCGTGAGCGAAGGCCGCCCGGAATTTTACATTCTTGGTCTCATCGAGGGTCCAAGCATGGCCTTCATATAAAAGGCCTATCGCAAAAGCAATTAACGTACAAGATGGCGGACCTAAGCTACTTTTCCCAACCAGTCCGCACGGTGATGTTTGACGAGAGCCACCTTCAGGAGATATGAGGAAACTCATATGTCATGTTAATCAATGTTTTTTTGGGATCTTTCACAAGCAATTTAGACAAAAAAGTCTTTAACATCAGACCTCAATTCATCGGGACACTTATCCGAAATATCGTTCGTATAGAAGAATTTGCAGATTATCAAAATTTGATGATTTTTAAAGTGGAATAAATCCTACCAACCACAAACGGCAATTGTTTACAATTCACATTGCCGAGAGTAGGTGGCAGGTATTTCAAATTGCAAAGTTCTCGCGTATACAGCGCAATAAACACATCACTGTTACGACACTTATCCGAAATACCTTTTACGCGACAAAAACTTCGAACCCAGTCTCCGGATAATAGGAAAATAGACTCTATTCCCTTATTCAACCGAGCAGCACCATTCACATTACTAATTGTCAGAGAAATGTCAAACAATTGTCACTGTGCAATTCCCAATAAATCTTAATAACAAGAGGACTACACCATTTTATAAAGTAGCTTAATACCTGTCAGATTGCAAGTCGCGATAGGCCTTTTATATGAAGGCCATGGTCCAAGTCGCGTTGGTCACGATCTCATGAAAATAACAGTAACAGTGCTAATCAAATATTTAGTTGCAATTGTCGCTAGCAAGAAACCAAACTTTAGGATAAAAGACCCACTAGAAAGTTTTCGAGGAAAAGCAGAGGAAATGTCTAGATTGCGTTAGAGATTTAATATGCTTGAAATGCTTACAAATCACTTTTACGTTCTAACGACCGGGTACGAGTATTTAGCATTTAATTCAGCATATATCAGAAACAAGAGGCCAGATCGTCCGACCATTTCTACGAAAAACATATGTTACTCACTCCATTTTGAAACCAACCTATCCAGTGGATTGTGTTTTGATCCGATGACTGCTTCGGAATTTATAGATCCTGAACGATATTAAAGACTACTACCGCCCACTATTTGGAAATTTAAACATTTCTTGCTTATTTTTTATTTTAAGGTTGTTTCTTAAATCATATACGAATCGATCTTATCATCTCTTGGTCCAAAAATAACAAAAATCATCGGTTTTAGTAACTTTATCCTAATTCTGAAAGCATTGGAAGCTATAAGGTCGAAAGCTTTTATTTGGTTGAGAGTTATTTCAAGAGCTAAGGGTATTTAAGGAATTTAGGGTTACCGCCAGCGAAAAACGCTTGGGGCTATTTTGCACTACAAGATCATTATTTTTATCCAGAAGATGATAATCACTTGTTAATTTGATGGTAGCATCTCTTATTAAAAAAAAATGGAATAATTTGCCCTAGCAGGCAGCTCTATCCTATTTTTTTCCTAAACCAAATTCCTGCCAAACATACTTAACCGTAACTGTGTGAAATTCTTTAAAATCGGATACCTTCATCGGAAGTTATAAGGCATAAAGCATTTATTTTGCAGTGATTTTTTAAGATGGAACCACTGCTACAGGGTTGCCGACAAATCCAAATGACTTCTTTCAGACCTGTTCCTTCTCAAAGACAACACATCCCGTGAATTTCATATTGATCTGATAGTCCGATCTTGGGACAGAAGCTACGAGGGCTCAGAAAATCGATAATTTGGTGAAGGGCTACCGTTCTGTGTAAGTCAAAGTTTTGAAAACTTTAAGTTAATATGGTGAACAAAGGGTAAAATTGGTCAATCATGTGCATTTTTACAAAGCGGCTTAGTAATTTGAATGATTTTTTCACGTGCTTGCTGTAGCTACAGGGTTAGCCGCACACTCATAAAAAATCACTCGTGTATAGTTTTGGTCAACATTAAAATGTTCTGTTAGTTTCGTGATGATGCAATGCTTCGCGGTCTGGAGTTATGACTAATCGAAATTTGAAAAAATATCTTGTTCTCCTTTTACGCACTCGGTGCCCAAATAGAGTCAAATATTTTTAATTCTGCACATTAAACAAGTATAAAACATTATCAGCTTTTGTTTCGAATTAATTTGATGTAGAAAAACTCAATTGTACTGTTATATTTATAATTGTATTGTAATGTTTCGAATCAATTTCATGTAGAAAAACTCAATTTAGATTAACTTCATTCAATTTAGAATAAAATCAATTTGGAAAAATTCATTTCTTATATTTCTTTTGTACTACCTGTTTTTATCCTAACGCCACAAATCTTGATTATTGCTTCTTTTAGAAAAAGAACCCAAAATAGTACGGTTGTTGGTGGATAAAACGAAATAAGGTTTTGAGATATACGAAATACAGTTGTTTGTGAAGTACGAATACCATGTTGCCGCTATTTTTGCTCCTAAGTCTCCAGCTTCTTCACTCGTCAGTACCGTCGAAACCGTAATGAACCTGTTTTTTCCATTTCGCCTTCCCATGGACGGAACATCGTTCTTGGAACGTCGAAAACGTTCAAAGTCGACTTCCAAGTAAAGTGCCATCTACGGACCAGCATCAGCGGACTGTTTTGAATCCATTCGATAACAATCGGTGACATTCTCCCGGGACTTGAAACGTTTCTACGTTTCTAAATGAACTGGGGGATGTACTGTGACCGGTGATTATAAACATCCTGAAATCCAGGCTGAGAACGCGCCACCTCGACATGTTAGCATGAAATTAAAGTTAGATTACTGTTTGGTCAAAAATTTGTCAAGGATCCGATCAGATGCGTTCCAGCTGCATTCGCAGCGGATATGTTAATCAAATAGTTTGTGACGACTGGATTTGGGTTGATGTGTATGCTGCTTGTGGCATTTCCTCCTGACGGGCAACGCAGCATCCTGCTACGAGGGGTTATTGTTAATGTGGCGCCCCGACTCGCCACCTCGAACATTAAGAAAAATGAAAAGATCATGATGTGGTTAGACTTATGTGTAAGGATTTATATATATGTATAGTATGTGATGTATCCTTATATGTAGTTTTATTTTTCGTATGAGTTGTACTTATTGTTGTTTTTGGTTTCTTGTCGTAACGATGTCCCTTTGTTCGGATAGTGGGCAAACTTTGTGAATCGGGCGTCGTAGTATTGAAGAGGCGGTTTTAATGTCCACTACTCGGACTAAGCCATCTGGCCCTGGATGAGTTTTGGTGATTCGGTCCATCAGCCATTTAAGTGGGGGAAGACGTTCGTCTTTGATGATAACTAGCTGCCCGACCTGTAGATTTTTTTGTGTTTGCTGCCATTTTGCACGCTGTTGTAGCGTATGTAAGTATTCTGTCTGCCAGCGTTTCCAAAAGTCTTGTTGTAAATTTTGTACCAGAATCCATCGTCGAAGACCAATTTCATTAGCTTCCAGTAGATCATCCTGTGGAGGGGCGGTGATTGCGCGTCCGATCAAAAAATGACCTGGTGTTAGTGGAGTTCGCTCTGTTGGGTCATCGGTTAATGTACTTAGCGGTCTTGAGTTAAGACAGGCTTCAATCTGTGTCAGCACGGTTGCGAACTCCTCGTAAGTGAGGGTGACATTTCCTACTACTCTTCTCAAGTGATGTTTGACGGAACGAACTCCAGCTTCCCATAAGCCTCCAAAGTGTGGTGACGCAGGAGGGATAAACGGCCATGTTATCCCATCCGTAGCTAACAATTCAGCAACTTCTGATCTAATCCTTTTCTGACTTGCCACAAATGTTTTCTCCAATATCGTTTTTGCTCCTATGAAATTTGTGCCACAGTCAGAATATATATTCTTGCAGAGCCGTCTTCTTGCAATGAACCGGCGAAGAGCGGCTAAGAAGGCCTCAGTGGTGAGATCGCTTACCACTTCCAAGTGGATTGCTTTGGTCGCCAAACAGACGAATAGTGCTCTTGTACGTCTTCGTACCACGGCCCTTTGACATGCGTAGTGAAAAGGGTCCTGCGTAATCGATCCCTGTGTTTGTGAACGCAGGAGCTGGGTTGACTCGTTCCTTTGGTAAGTTGCCCATCATTTGAGTGGAAGTCGTCTTGGACCATCGGAAACATTTCATGCAATTATGTATGTAGGCCCTGACAAAGTTGCGTAATTTTGGGGCCCAATACGTTTTTCGAATATTATTGAGTGTGGCGGTTAGTCCTCCGTGAAGGGTTTTAAGATGGTGGTGTGCGATGATCAACCTTAAAAGATGACTTCCGTGTGGGAGAATTACCGGGTGCCGTTCGTCAAAGGTGATGTCGGCGTTTTATAATCGACCGCCAACTCTTAGTACCCCAAATTGGTCCAAAATTGGTGTAAGAGCTTTAATTTCGCTCTGCTTGTTGACTGTGCTATGTAATTTTAGAGCAGTGATCTCGTCAGTGTAGTATTTTTTCTGAACAGTCTGGTACCAATATGTCGAAGCGGAGTTCAGCTCGTAAGTTGTAAGATATGAGCTGCTATTGTTGGTATTCTGCCGGGTGGAGTTATTAATGAATCGGAGGCAGTATGCGGTTACTCGTATGAGACGGTTAAACGAAGAGAATTTGGTGAGATCCAGTAGTTGTTTTATACTTTGAATTTGTGTTGTTAACGCAGTTGGCTTTCGCATTTCCTGTGTCGTGTCATAAAGTTGGTCAATGGGATCTTGCTGTGTGAATGCTTGTAGCCACGTCGGTCCTTGCCACCATAATGTGGATGTAGACACATTTTCCGCGGTCAAGCCTCTGGTTGCTAGATCGGCGGGGTTATCCGATGAATTAACATGATGCCATATTGAAGTCGGAATTAGTTTATGTATTTGACTGGTCCGATTTGCCACAAATGTCTTCCAATTACAAGGGTGTTTTGATAACCATGCTATTACTATGGTAGAATCTAACGAACAGTAAACTGGGGTTTTATGTAGTTGCAGTGCTGACACAATTTTTGCCATTAGCTTTGCCAACAAGGAGGCACCACATAACTCCAGACGGGGAAGAGAGATTGTCTTGATTGGTGCAACCTCGGTTTTTCCCATTAAAATGCTCACCTTTGCTTTAGATAAACTCCTGGTGGAGGTTCTTAAATACACTGCCGCAGCGTAAGCACGTTCTGATGCGTCACAAAATCCGTGTAACTCAATCCGCGTACTACTCGTGGTGTGCAGCCAGCGAGAAACCTTTACTTGCTCTAATTGCTGTAAATTGTTTCGGAATTGACACCATTCCGTTTGGATTTGGTCTGGAAGCAATTGATCCCATTCTATACTTAGTAGCCATAATTTTTGTAACAGCAACTTTGCTGTGATTATGTCTGGTGCATACCATCCTAGGGGATCAAATAGTCTTGCGATGTATGATAATATAATTCGTTTAGTGGGTGTCTTGCTGTTGGACTCCAGTGAAAATTTGAGTGACAGTTCGTCTCGTGTCCGATGCCACTTGAGTCCTAAGGCGTTTACCGTCGAAGTGATCGTGTCTCTTATTTCAATTGTGTCTGACTGTAACCTATCTCTTTCTGACACATTCTGGATCACTGTGGGATCATTAGATGTCCATTGGCGCAGACGAAATCCACCCTGGCTAAGTAACTCGATGAGTTCTCGCTGTAGTTGCATGACTTTATCTGAATTTTCTCCCCCGCTCAGTACATTATCTACGTACAACTCCTGTGACAATGTTTTGGATGCGAGCGGGAAGTTTGCGCCATCGTCTTCTACCAACTGAATTTCCAATATTTGTTAGGGGGGTGTAGGAAAATCTCTGCATTGTTTCACCTCGTCGCCAATTTATTATAACCTTTTATGAATTTATTACGAACGAACTACGTTATACAACAATTAATACAACTCTTAAACATTAAATTAGCAATGCATTGAATTTGTCGTCTGAAGTACTTGAATCGAATACTAGCAACTCTACAAACATCTATCTAACAACTCCGAGTAATCATGGCGAGGAGCAGCTGTCGTATTCAACGCTGAGGCGTTGCCAGATAGTGTCATTACAGCTATGTTTTTATATTTTCTCAGAATCGGCTTGCAAAAAAACCTTTTATCAATTTCATCAAATCTTCAGAAGCCCATCATAGCTCGGCAACTGAACCTAACAAAAATCAAAATTTTGTATCCACGTTCATATGTTAATGAAGTAGCATATGATCGAAACTCAGATTCCTACCTTTTTTTCCTTGTCCGCTTTACGTGAAACGCCTCTGTATGTAAAAGGGTAAACTAAAGCTGTTGCTAAATACTTGATTTACAAGAAAAAATAATTCGAGCCCCATTAAATAGGATGTATATTTCTCAGTCCTATTTGTAGTAAGCACTGAAAAACAGAAGACACACTATAAGATTTTAAATAAAATCCAGAAGGGCAATGGTTCACAATGGTTCCATAAAAATGTTTCTACATAATTTATAATTAGAATAATGTACTAAAAAAAGGTTCATATTTACATGTAATAAAAGGGCTGCGAAATAAAATTTTGAAAATTTGGTATATTTTGGGCTTCAGAATTTCAACTAAATGAAGTAGATGTTTAACCTTTCAAATAACATTCCAAACAATCATAATTTTTTTAATTTTACTACTGAAATAACTTATTAAAAATTTAAATTCACGTGAATTTTACTTAGCACCGGACGATACATTCAAAAAAATTCTATGAAATAATGCTGAAAAAAACTATTGAGAAAACTAAACTATACCTATTGAAAAAAACTAAGAGGAACTGTGCAGATTTTGTGTAGATATTCTATCACATGTGCTCCTTATTACAACCAAACTCTTTCGAAGATCATGCGCCACTCCGATCCGAAAACTGCATTAAAACTCATAAGGTGGAGTGATTTTCATTATAACCACTAGCAGGCATTTGAAAGCTGAGGAAAGTAAAACACTTAATACTTATGTTTATATCTTTATGTTTATAAAAAGAATTTTGGGTCTAAAAGACACTAGTTTAGGTTAATCTGAACAATTCTTTATTGATTCCACAGGTTAATTTATTCATATAATAATTCTGCGCAGCACTCGCGTGGCTTGGTTTCCACTAATGGCGTATATTCGTCTTGTATGTATGTGTGCAGTTCTTCGGCCAAGTAGAGATGCTTAGCCAACTTCAGTATTGACTTATTCACAGTAATGTCCTCGGCGGTGGAGGACTCTAGTGGCGCCTTACAGCTCGGCCGACCTGACACTCGATCGACCTCGATCGAAGGAACCTCCGGACTGGTCACACATGTGTTTTCATCTATATCGTCTTCCACGTCTAAATACTCCGGATCCCACTCTTCTTCATCCAGCCATTCTTCATTCTGGTATTCTTCTCCGACGTCATTATCAGTGTTTTCAGTATGGACTTCGCGAATGTTTTGGGTATTGGTAAAGTACTGGTCTTCAGTAATGTCTTGGTCTTTAGTAATGTCTTTATTTTCAGTAATGTCTGGAATAGTAGGGTCTTGACTTGATACAGGGTGCACTTGCCATTTCCTCAGTCTGCCTGCTTCAACCACTGCATCATAAGGTTTTTGGGAATTCTGACAATCTTCGATATCTCGCACGACGTATCTATCATTCTTCAGTCGTTTGTGTATTATATAAGGACCTCGGAATTTGGGGATCAATTTTTTATTAACTCCAGCAGTAGTATCCACATTCCTAAGCACTACATAATCCCCTTCCTGATACTCTATTGCCGGCCTGCTATGTTTATTATAGTATTTCTCGTTGTAGATTTGAGACTTTGTTATAGCCCCAGCGGCAGCTCTTCGGATTTGCGGGAAATTCCTTTCTTCCGTTCTGAATCTGTCATCTAAATATTCATCCAGCTAACTTATATCCTTCTATCTCTGGACAACACCAAACAATAGTTCACTAGGAATTTGGTTTGTAGCACTACTAACTGAATTATTAATGGGATATTCTACGTCAGATAATCTTAATACTCAATCTGCATGGTCGACTTCATTCGTAAGTTTACCGAGCGTATTCTTCAGGACTCTGTTGACTCGTTCTACCTGCCCATTGGCCTGAGGTGAAGCAGTAGCTACTTGGAAATTACTGACATTATTACTTCCTAAAAAGTGCGTAAACTCAAGTAAGGTGAAGCAGGTACCCCGGTCCGGTATTATTCTTCTGGGTCGGCTATAGTATTCGAAATACTTCTTCAGAGCAGCAATGACATCTTTGGTGCTAGTGCTATTCGTCGGGTACAGTTTCACATATTTTGTAAATGAGTCTACCACGACCAGTATGTGCTTCCTTTTTGATTGCAAGGAGGGCAGCGGACCAAAGTGTTCAACATGCAGAGTGTCAAATGGCACCGGCTTCTTTAGAATGTTATGAAGGTTACGTTCAGTGGTGCTAGCTGGAAGAGTGTACATAGTACACGGAATACAGTTACGTATGAATCTTTCAGTTTTCGACCGTCTTCCAGGAAACCAGTATCTAAATTTAATCTTCTGCTGGGTCTTCTCCACGCTCTGATAACCAGCGAGCTCGTGAGCTATCCTAATGATGTTATCTTCCATATATGGTACATATAGTAGGGTTTTAGAGCCCTCTTTTCTGAACACCAGTCCATCGATTAGTGCGTATGATTTCATTCCTCTATTTTGCAGTGTTTCCTTCAGTTGTTTGACAGTATCATCTTGTGCTTGGGCTTTTTGTAACCGATGATCAGCATCTTCTTCAACAGCAACAGCTATTATAGGTGCGCGACTACGAGTATCTACATAAGGCATGCCTGTCCCTCTACGGTGTTGGATCTCATAATTATAGTTTTCTAATTTCAATGCCCATCTAGCAATACGAGAGTTAATCTGCTTTCGATTTAGAGTTAACGTCAGAGAATTACAATTCGTGATAATTCTGAAGGGTATTCTCTCCAGATAAACTTTGAAACGGCGTTAGTCATATATATTGGCAAGAGTTTCCAGTTCGAAGCTATGATATCTGGATTCAGCTCCCGAAGCAGTCCTAGAGTAAAAGGCTACCGGGTGGAACTTCTTATTGGGCTGCTTCTGTAATAGGACAGCACCAAATCCTACCGAACTAGCATCAGTGTGCAACTCGGTCTCAAGTTCAGGGTTGTAGATAGCCAATACTGGTGCGTCAATGAGCAAGGATTTCAGTTGTTCCAAAACGGTGTAGTAGGTTTCCGAAAAATCAAGCTTGGCGTCCTTTCGTAATAAGTTTTGCAAGGTTTTAGCAATACGGGAAAAATTAGGGACAAATCGTCTAAAATATGAAAACAACCCCAGGGTTGGCTGCACTTCACGAGTATTTGTGGGTACACGCAGTTTCTTAATAGTATCCAAATGGGCCTGACTAGGAGGGATACCTTCCGCAGACACTTTGTACCCCAAAAAATCGACTTCAGTGTACCCGATTCTACATTTCGGTAAATTTAACTCAAGGCCTCGGTGTTTAATGCGCCTTAGTACTTGGGACAACAGGTCACAATGTTCTTCATAACTTTTAGTGGCCAGCATTATGTCATCCATGTAAACAACTATGCTTCCTTTTTTAACTAGGTCCTGGAAAGAAAAATGTATTGATAAACCTCTGGAAAACGGCAGGAGCATTCTTCAGTCCGAAGGGCATCCGCAAGTATTCGTACTGACCGCTTGGCGTCACAAAGGCAGTATATTTACTTGACGATTCTGCCATGCGGACTTGGTGAAATCCACTTCTCAGGTCCAATACCGAAAAGAACCTTTGCCTTTAAGATATTCAAGGCAATCTTCAATTAGAGGAAGTGGGAAGTTATCCCTGGCCGTCAGTTTGTTTAACCCTCTGTAATCGATACACATCCGAATTTTATTATTCTTCTTCCGAACTAAAACAACAGCGGATACATAGGGAAAATTGCTAGGCCTAATAATTCCTTCCTCCATTAGTGCGTCGGTAATCTTTTTGACTTCTCTCTTCTCGAGAATAGACAGTCTTCTTGGTGAGCAGTGGAAAGGGACGTCGTTTGTCAAGTGAATATTCATCTCATATTCCAATGGTTCTACCATCAGTTCAGATTTCAACACATAATCGGTTTTTACTATAGATTTAAACTCTTTTTGTTCCGGCAACGTCAGTTCTTAATTTATGTGACATTCATTTTCTGGTTCATCCAGTTCGATGTTAAATATGTCTGGCAATAACGTGCAATTCTCAATTTCAGTGGATGGAGGTGGTTCTAAAGGCACTTCAGGGGTGGCAGACTGAGTTGGCAATGTTTTTCTATTACTACCTTTTCTAACCAAGTCAAATTCTTCCAACCTACTTAAGACATTTTGTTGAGAACGGAAGGAACAGAAATCAGCATTTATTGTTTCTTCTATTTTCAGCAGTTGTTCTAACGTATAGCTTATCTTCTCACACTTTACCAAATGAATGTTATTTTTTTTCTAAAAAATCTCTTCCTAGTATCAATGGAAACAAGGGTTTTTCTTCATCAATTACATATAATTTTATTGATTTAGTCTCATTTTCGTAGTTGACATTTGCTTCGACCGTTCCGACTATCTTGGTTACACTTACACCTAGGTCCTTGTATTTCGGATTCTCTTCGCTTA
Organism: Nemotelus nigrinus; assembly: GCA_947369275.1. NCBI lineage: Eukaryota > Metazoa > Arthropoda > Insecta > Diptera > Stratiomyidae > Nemotelus > Nemotelus nigrinus. The sequence continues at coordinate 100,768,694 of OX376374.1, forward strand.
TAGTTATCCCAGGAGGCAATTACGTTCGACTAATTAAGCTGATCGGGCTACCAGTATCAAACAAGGAGAAACAATTGGATAGCTTCAGGGTTCTTCCGTGGTCAATATCAGATAACAAGACACTTACCCAATTCGTTACAGTAAAGCGGCTGTGGCGGTTTCTAACATCTTCTTCCTTCATAGTGGCCAATTGTAGCGAATTTTATATTTAGTGGGCCTTAGCACAACTCAGAACCAGACCGAAGTCCAGAACCAAGAGTGCTAAGGTTCCAAAAGTGTAATGGCTACTGCCATTCAAGAGGCAAATTCCAATTAAAAAAAAAAAAAAGAATTGCCCCGAGAGCAGGGTACCCTAGAAATGGCCGTGAAGGCCCCTCGTCCGCATGAGCGGAGTACCCTTCAACCAACCCCGACGGATGCTGGGGTGCCGCTTTGCTAGCTCGCTGCGGCTGTGGTGGGTTCTTTAAAACAATTGAGTCGGTTGGCTCTCTGAAAACTTGGATGCTACTTGGATGCAAACTGGTGTATAAAATACCCAAGGACAAAAGGGGCATAATTCCTTAAAGGAAACCACCCATGGCTCTGCAACATGGGCTGACTAAGCAGACCCAGTGCTCGTGACAACGCACGGAGCCAGAAAAATGGAAAATTTGACAAAGGAAGGGAGAAAAAAACGCTGCCTCTCTTTTCAGAGGAACCGGGGGAAGCAGACAGCATCGGACCCCTGATGGTGGCGGAGCCCTGACCCCGATGGTCTGGGGTTCTCCACCCTCTGATACTGGCCATGTTCAAACAAATCAAGAACAAACTAAAACCATTGAACTAATGGTTTGGCCAGTATCCCTCCCTTTAAAGTTCTGAAATTTCAAAGAAAACTATATCATTTTATTGGCCAGCCAGGCCTCGCAAACCTGCAACTTGAAAGTCCTCCTAGGCTTTCGCCCAATAAAAAGGCCAATGATTTTAATTTTTAACAAAACATGGTTACTTTATTTTTATGTTTTTCGTTTATCATTAACCAGAACTCAAAGTACTTTCTTTTGTACTCGTTAATTCTACAAAAAATAGGATTGGTCTTAATTTCACATATAATATGCTGAAGTGTAATCAATGCACATTTATAATCCTTACGACCTGAATCACTTTCCAACTGTAATTTGTATTCGTTTTATATTTACTGGTAAATTAAAAAGTAGTCTTCATAATTGAATTTACCTTCACTTAAGGGGTTAGTCCACTGTTAAACTGCTCCAAATGAACTTTTTTTTTAAACAGCTACCAAAAAAAACTATTCACGATATCGATTTGAAATTTTACATACATCTTTATTGAAGCTAAGAGTTAACATTTTTATTAGAAAAAATAATTAGAAAACAATATGGCGGCCGCCCCAATGGATCGCCGCAGCACCGCCGAAAAAAAAAAGCAAATTGCGCCTCGTAAATTCCAGGACAAAATAAGCGTCTGTGAACAAATTACCAAAAAGATTTCATTAGTTTTGAGTATAAAGGACTGCACGGGCCTAAATTTAGAACAAAAAATTTTTTTTTGACGATCTGGGAAACATTTTTTTGATTAAAAAAATTTTTTTTATTAATTTTTTTGATTCAAAAGTATACCACATTTTTTTTAATCGCTTTAGGGCTCTAAATTTAGGCCCGTGCAGTCCTTTATACTCAAAACTAATGAAATATTTTTGATAATTTGTTCACAGATGCTTATTTTGTCCAGGAATTTACGAGGCGCAATTTGCTTTTTTTTCCGGCGGTGCTGCGGCGATCCATTGGGGCGGCCGCCATTTTGTTTTCTAATAATTTTTTCCAATAAAAATGTTAACTCTCAACTTCAATAAAGATGCATGTAAAATTTCAAATCGATATCTTGAATAGTTTTTTTTTGGTAGCTGTTTAAAAAAAAAGTTCATTTGGAGCAGTTTAACAGTGGACTAACCCCTTAACATAAGAATTGAATTTCCAAGAGATTTCACTAAATCAATCACTTCGAGCAAATTTGTATTGCTGTGAAAAGTGTATCGTCAGAAATACTTTATTTGTTTGGTTGTATTGTATGGTTCTCCTAACATTGAATTAAATTACATGTGACACAATCATTTAGTCATCGGTCAACGATTTTCAAGGTTAACAATAAAAAGAAGAGTAAAAGTTTGTTTTGGTATATTTACTGTGTATTGAACTTATTCTCTGTACTTTCATTTTCAAATTATTTTTGCTCTTTCTCTCTTTTACGGAAACAATTCTGTATCTCTTTTGCTTTAAATCAATCAATTCGCAAACTAGAATGTAAAAATTAGTGGAAATTAAACATTTTTGTTTGTGCAAAGAAATGAAGTTAATATTAACAACAACAACACTGCTAGCTAAAATTTATCCGGAAATATAAATAAATTATTCGTAGCCGCAACAGCTATACTGTTTTCTTTTTCAAACAACAAACCATCGAACTTGGCCCGTATTGACTTGAAATTAAATCCTCTTTGAACTTACTCTAAGCAGCGAATATAATAAGAGTGCTTGATAATTAGAATGGAAATATGATAGGATACTTGCGATTTGAATAAATGTATTTTTAATTTGATGTTTTCGTGATTGATTAAAGTCGATAATTTTTCGACGGTGCGTATTGGTCCACCGAAGTGTACAGGATACCAAAAATAACGTCAATATGAACAAACGCCCGCTCCGGCGGGTCACACTTTGCAATGAATTTCACCACTTCTCCTAGTTGCCGTGAAACTATAGACGGCGAAGACAAAAAGAACGCTTTTGTTTTCTTTATAGATTTTTATCAGTCGTGGAGATTTAAGATTCGATTTATATACTATAACAGCTAGCACGGTTTCTACGATTGTCGAATCGAAGCTGGCATATCTTTTGATGCTAAAAGATTTTGTGGCTCAACAATCGAAGCGACACAACAACCACAGCCAAAATTTCGATTCCAGACCTGCTGCAGGTTTGCAGTTACTACCAAAACAGGGAATAATCCGTCGTAGAGTAAACTACCACCCGGAGCACTATCAGACAGGGTTCACAACCAATTCCCCCGAACACAGACGCAGTTCCCTTGACAAATGCCGAGAAATTCTGAGATTCGAGGAGACCCCCTACAGTCGCTTGCCGCATATCAAAAGCAACCCAGAACACAAACTTATGTCCTCCTAATTACGGAAACGCACGTAACACTGCAGGAAAACTCGATTTTTACTTGAAGATTTCAATTCAAGTGAACTTTTTCCGTTTTCTTCAGTGTTTTCACAGTAAACACCAGCAACCGAATATTTTCCCGCACACACAAATCACAGATATCATCGCTGGACGATATCTGGCTGATTGATGACGACGATATTTGTTTTCACTGGGATTTCAATACATAATTCACTGATATTTTTCGAAAGGCAAGGCATTCAGTTCAGAAAATAACACTTTAAAAATTCCTTGTTGGAAATGAGGTGAGGGGTACACGAATATACGCACAATTCACTGCTTTTGTGCGATCGCGCAACATTGCACTTCTGGGGAACCACAGAGGAGTGCAGGTATCAGGCCAAAACAATTGTTGACCGCGGACACAAACAATCTATTCTCATCAGAAAACTTGAAGAACCTTCGGTCACACTGCTGCCATTTGTTCTCCTCAGCAAACACTTCTGGATTCATTTCAAGTTTTAATTTGATCGCCCGGAACGTCTGCATGACTTCATTCGATCCGAGCCACTGTCCAGTCAGCTCTCGATCGCTACTCCCGGGCCCGAACAACGAACTTCTTCTTCTTCCAGCGATGACGGCAGCATTCGAGGCCTCAGTGGTGATGGAGATCTATTCACTCTTGGGCGTACGGCAACAGCAAGTGATCGAGTTGTTTGATATGTGGGCCTCGGTCCTCTTCTTGACATCTCGGGCTGATTCCTAACAGCAGCGTTATATGAATGTTCTTCTTTCCTTTTGACCGCAATCTCGTCTCCATATCGGCCAGCTCTGCTCTTTAATTCTTCTAAGTTTCCGCTTCCTTTTAGCACTGATGCATCATAGCCGCTCGCTTGTACAGCATTAATAATGATGTCTACTACTTCAATTTCTTCTAAATTTATTTGAAGCGCATTCAGCTGCATTTGCAGAATGAATTTTCAGGTCGCCAACGTTGGCTTCTCAGGTTTTTATAAACTTCTTGCAGCGTGGCAGAGCTGTTAAATTCCTTTAATAACTCCGCCTTCAGATCTTTATAGGTCCCAGCCTACGACATTCTAAGAAATATTTCCGCTACTCCTGTCAGTGACCTCCTCAGAAAGACATATCTTCTGCTATCCTTAATTCCAGCCAGGTTCAAAACTTGTTCGAAGTCTTGGAAAAATTTGCACACATGCTGATGAGAATTTTCTCCATTGTATTTCGGTAACGCTGCTTGCACATCCGTATAGTTAAGCGGCAGTTCCTACTGAGGTGTACGACTGGTACTAGCTTCAGGGACTCTCATCAACGCAGCACCGAGCGTCGGGATGGCGATGGCTGTGTCTTCGCACATCTGGGCGGCAGTATCTCTCTGTATTGAGGCGGCAGCTTCTTCATGCGTCGAAATAGCAGAATTTTCCTCTTCCTGTTTTGTCAGGAGCATTTCAATTTTATTGAGCTCCATTGGTTTGATCGCCAGTTCTTTTCTTTGTTCAATAATTCTCAGTTGTTTCTTTAACAACTCTTCTTCTTCTAGCTTCTCTCGGGCTGTCTGCGGCGACCATATCGGCAGATTCATTGTTTGGCTTTGCATCATATTCCAATTCGGTGTCTGGTCCATGTTCAAAACTGTTTCGGGCCTCGGTGACATTATTATGTTCCTAATCTCGTCGGCAGTTTTCAATAGACTTAATCCTGGCGGCGGTCTCAAATGCGTCTTTGTCTTCGAATCAGGACACGGGCTATTCGGCGGCAGATTCAACATTAATGTCGGCACTGTCACTTCTAAGCTATAGTCTTGGGCTTCACCAGTAATCAGCGGCAAATTCATCTCAAATTCTTCTTCTCTTGGCGGCGGCATTTCTTCAAGGTGCGTCACATTTTCGGTTCGTTGCGCATCAGGATCCAGCAACTGGTTTTCCACCAAATCTGTCGGCGTCGGCACTGCAGTTGTCGTTTTTACTGTTTCACCAGGCATCGGTGTTGTTGGTGACTTTTCCTGTATTTTTTCAGACAGTAGTTTACTCGGTTTGGGTTTAGGTGCTTCTATTGCCAGCTTGCATGACGCCACCAGTTCCTTTGTTCTTGGAACTGGGGCCGCAGCAGCTACCTTCTTAATTGCTCCTTTCTTGGGAGTCTTCTGGGCCATTATTCGTTGTTTCTGGTTCTGACCCCACACCTGAGCTAAAAGACACTAGTTTAGGTTAAACTGAACAATTTTTTATTGATTCCACAGGCTAATTTATTCAGATAATAATTCTGCGCAGCACTCGCGTGGCTTGGTTTCCACTAATGGCGTATATTTGTCTTGTGTGTATGTGTGCAGCTCTTCGGCCCAGTAGTATGCTTAGCCAACTTCAATATTGACTTATTCACAGTAATGTCCTCGGCGGTGGAGGATTCAAGTGGCGCCTTACAGGTCTAATAACCGGAAAACATGTAAAGTATTGCAATTCCAAATATTTGTCGTTCATTGTCTCAACAACAGCATTACCGTGTGAACATTTAATTATGACACCGCATAGAAACCACCAATTTCAAGTGCTAAAAATAGTTATCTTGAGTCATCGGACTTCTGAATCATTGTTTCAACTGGGATATGACTCGTTCAAGTACTTTATCATCTCGTTTCGATTTCACTATGATGATGATGCTACGCAGTACATAGAGACACTACCGTATAATTGCTTGGATGCATATTTATGTTTGTACCGAATATCTTCGGCTCCACAACCGTCTGTTTCTGGAAAAATAAGTGCTTCATTGAAAATAAATACTAAGTTTGTTTACATTACTTTTTGTTATGTTCCATATTTCTCGAAAACTGACAGCTCGAGAATTGACTTTTAGAATTGTAAACAACAGATGTACCAACCGCTACAAACTCTGTTGTAGGGTTTTGAAGATCCTACATGTTAGTGAAACACAATCATCAAACTTAACAACACGTTTTATTTATATTATTCAAAATACACTATGAAACTGTTCAAAAATATACTTCAGTTTATGATAAAACACTTTGTTTAATTATTCATTGTCTATTTGATCTGTATTTCACAACGATACGCTTGTCTCTTCAACAGCTGTTCTACATCGATCCTCTACATGTATGAGGATATTTTGTGGGCCCAGTGTACATGCTTAGCCAACTTCAGTGTAGATGACTTCTCAGCCTCACTGTCCACCGCGTTGGTGGATTCTGGTGGCGATAACAAGACACTTACCCAATTCGTTACAGCAAGGCGGCTTTCTGCAGCCGTCAGTCGGCTTCAATATCTTCTTCGGATACGGGCACTCGCTGTGGCTGTGTCCCATTTTCCAGCACCTGAAGCAACTTGATCGAGTGTCAGGTGGGGTCGGCCGACCTGAGACTCGATCGACCTCGATCGAAGAGATCTCCGGACTAATCATGCAAGTGTTTTTCGTTACATCATCTTCTGTGTCTAAATACTCCGGGTCCCAATTGCCTTCATCTAACCATTCTTCGTCTTGGTAGTCTTCACTGGCATTGTCGTACGTGTTATCAGTACGATTTTCAGGAACATCTTGGGTATTGGTAACTTCTTGGTCTTCAGTAGTGTCTGGTATAGTAGGATTTTGACTTGATGCAGGGTGTACTTGCCATCTCGTCAGTCTACCGTCCTCAACTACTCCATCATAAGGCAATTGAGAATTCTGACAATCCTCGATATCTAGCACAACATACCTGTCGTTCTTCAAACGTTTATGGATTACATAAGGACCTCGGAATTTGGGAATCAGTTTCTTATTAGTTCCTGCAGTAGTGTCCACATTTCGAAGTACCACATAGTCCGCTTCCTGATACTCCTTGGCTGGTTTATTATGTTCGTTATGATATTCTTCATTGTAGCTTTGTGACCTTTTAATAGCTTCAGCAGCACCTCTTCGAATTCGGGGTAAATTCCTATCTTCCGTTTTAAATCTATCATCCAGATATTCATCTAGCTCGTTTACTTCTTTTCCTCTCTGGACAACACCGAACAGCAGTTCACTCGGTATTTGGTTTGTGGCGCTGCTAACTGAGCTGTTAATCGCATATTCTACGTCAGTTAGTTTCGATACCCAGTCTGCATGGTCAAGTTCACTCGTAATCTTACCAAGCATATTTTTCAGGACTCGGTTAACTCGTTGTACTTGTCCGTTGGCCTGGGGTGAGGCAGTTGCTACTTGAATGTGACTGACATTACTACTTCCCAAAAAGTGCGCAAATTCAAGTGACGTGAAGCAGGTGCCTCGGTCCGAAATTATCCTTCGTGGTCGGCTGTAATATTCAAAATATTCCTTCAGGGCAGCGATGACCTCTTTGGTGCTAGTGCTGTTAGTCGAATACAGTTTCACATATTTTGTGAATGAATCTACCACTACTAATATGTACTTTCTTTTTAACTGCAGAGAAGACAGCGGACCGAAGTGGTCAACATGCAGGATGTCAAATGGTACGGGCTTCTTTGGAATATTATGGAGGTTCTGCTCCGTCGTGCTTGCAGGAAGAGTGTACATGATGCACGGGATACAGTTGCGTATAAATCTTTCCGTCTTGAGTCGTCTTCCGGGAAACCAATATCTGAATTTGATCTTCTGTAATGTCTTCTCTATGCTTTGGTGGCCAACAAGCTCGTTGGCTATCCTGATAATATTGTCTTCTATATCTGCAGGCACGTATAGTAAGGATTTTGAGCCCTCCTTCCTGTCCATCAATCAGTTCATATGGTTCTACTTCTATCTAATTTAATCTATAATCAGCATCTTCTTCAACAGCAGCAGCTATTATTGATGACCGACTTAAGGCATCTACATGAAACATACCTGTGCCTCTTCGGTGTTGGATTTCATAATTATAATTCTCCAGTTCCAATGTCCATCTAGCAATTCTCGGATTAATTTGCTTCCGACTTAGAGTTAGCGTCAAGGAATTACAGTCAGTGATAATTCTGAAGGGTATTCCTTCCAGGTAAACTTTGAAATGACTAAGGCATATATAATGGCAAGAGTCTCAAATTCAAAACTATGATATCTGGATTCAGCTCCTGAGGCAGTTCTTGAATAATAAGCTACTGGGTGGAACCTCTTATCAGGCTGTCTCTGTAGCAGGACGGCACCGAATCCTACTGCAATAGCATCAGTGTGTAATTCCGTTTCAAGTTCAGGATTGTAAATGGCTAACACCGGGGCGTCAATTAGCAGAGGATTTAAGTTGCTCGAAAGCGGTGCAGCAGATTTCAGTAAATTCAAACTTAGCGTCCTTTCGCAATAAGTTCTGCAGGGGCTTCGCGATTCTGAAAAAATTAGGGACAAATCGCCTAAAGTATGAGAACAGCCCCAGAGTTGACTGTACTTCACGAGTTTTTGTAGGCATACGCAGTTTCTTTATGGCGTCTAAATGGGCCTGGCTGGGCGCAATTCCTTCTACAGACACTTTGTACCCTAGGAAATCGACTTCAGTGTAACCAATTCTGCACTTTGACAAATTTAGTTCAAGGCCTCGGTGTTTAATACGTCTTAGTATTTGGGACAGCAAGTCACAGTGTTTTTCATAGCTTTTCGTAGCCAGCATTATATCGTCTATGTAAACAACTATGCTTCCATTTTCGATGAAGTCTTGAAAGACTGCACCGTTGGAATACAGCAGGGGCGTATTTTAATCCGAAGGGCATCCGCAAATATTCATATTGGCCGCTGGGCGTCACGAAAGCAGTATATTTAAATGACGATTCCGCCATACGAACTTGGTGGAATCCACTTCTCAGGTCCAACACCGAAAATAACCTCTTTCCTTCCAAATATTCGAGGCAATCTTCAATTAGAGGCAGTGTGAAGTTATCCCTGACCGTTAGTTTATTTATTCCTCTGTAATCAATGAACATCCGAATTTTATTTTTTCCTTCTCAACTAAAACAACGGCAGATGCATAAGGAGAATTACTAGGTCGAATGACCCCTTCCTCCATTAATGCGCCAGTAATCTTTTTGACTTCTCTTTTCTCAAGAATCGACAGTCTTCTTGGCGAACAATGAAATGGGACGTCAGTCGTCAGGTGAATATTCATTTCATATTCTAGTGATTCTGCAGTAAATTCGGATTTTGAGATGTCAGTTGATTACACTATAGACATAAGTTCTTTTTGTTCTCGCAGCGTCAGTTCACAATTTATATGGCATTCGTTTTCTGGCTCATTCAATTCGATATTAAATATTTCCAGCAGAGAATTAGAACGTCAAGAAATAGTTTGTTTAGTTTGCCTCTCATGCCGCTGCAGTTGTGATAGAGAAATCTAGGAGAATTGAAAGGAATTTTATTGTTAGGAATAATATTTCTTATGGTTTTCGCGAGACTTTTGTAATAGTGAGATATATTTGGAGCTTGCATAAGAGCGATAAGCTTCAAGGTCAAGTTTGACCTGCTCCGGGGTCATTCCAAGTTCACCATGATAGCGGATGAAAAATTTACGAAGGGAGTCAATATCAGTGGGAAGGCCTTCTTGTTGAATCATTACTTTTAGGTGTGTCTTCGTTTTTCCCTCGAAACAGGTGGAATCGCTCACGTTATGCATATATGCAAGGTAAAGGCGGACAATATCATAGATCTTATGGTCTCTGAAACGAGATATCAGGTATCTACTATCTGAATCATTAATTGAATTTTTCGTTAGTTTCACTGTAGGAGGTACTAACGGGTCAATAAATTTTGTAGTGGCGGGTTGAATGGTTGCCGGGTTTGGTATTGTTATTGAACCGGAATTTAATGGTATTTGATCCTCACCACGTATAAAATTATTGTATTTAGGAGCTGAAATAGTGTCAGCACCACACAGCTGTTTAGATGGTATTAATGCCTCACTACTTTTGGAATTAGTGTTTGAAGAATGAGTAGTTGCTGGCACAAGAGAGTTAGGTAATTTTTGGGGTATTATTAGTGAAATTGATGAGTGGGAATCAGTAAGGAGCTCTGACTGGATTTTAATTTTATTAGATTGTGGATTTCTAGGATAAAGAGGAGTATTCTTGGAGTTTGATTCTAAGGAATTGCCTAAATACCTGCTAATGTTAATTTTAATATGCACTGGTTGAAGATGATCAGTTGCACGTTGACTGGGATTGTTGTTTACTCGTTTGGTGTGTTTGTTTCGCCAAGAACTAAATATCAAACCGTTCCAGGTGTAGGTGCCCCCAATCTGCATGTGATTCGAAAAAAGCCATGCGTATTTAGCTGGGACAGACAGCTTAAAACACGTGTGGGATTTACGCTTCTGTCTACGAAGCCTAGCTGGAAATATTTCGCAACTGCAATCAGCGATTCCTAAGTCATCCTTCAGTAATTTGCATAGCCAGGAGTTGTCTGCGTAGCTTGGAGCTCCTTTTACAAAGAATGTCTTATTCAGAGACTTAACACCAACAGTCCTTTCTATTGGTTTACCCGATACATTGTTGGAAAGCTTAATTCTTCTGATCCTGGAGTCCCATTCATCACGAGACCAATAAGTACCAAACTTCAAAATAGGTCGTTCCGGCGGTACGACTAAGGCTTTTGAAGTATTTTTTTTGGACGTAGGTACACTTAGCTTCATTGGAGATGTTGTCTTATCTACCATGGCTGGGATTTCAGCTTTGTTGGATACGTGCTCGAGAACTTCAACTCTGGATGATGTGGAGCTGATATGGCTAATTTTGTCCGAAAGAATTCGAAGGTTGTTATCAAGACTCATTACTTTGCTCAGCAATGTATCGAGAAGGTCAGTCCCAATGTTGTTTTCTTTAGGAAAGCGTGTTTCAGACTGATCACAAATTTTGCTCTCAATGAGCACAGATAGTTTCTTATCGAAAGTGGAGATAGCTTTTTCGATATTGTGCTTGTTGTTGTTGTTGGTGCTAGATGTCGCACTAATTAGTCCATCAAAGCATCTGGCCATTTCTGTAAAGCTGTCGGCGTTTGCTTTTGCCTGAGCGATCTGTTTTGCGAGGAGGTCATCTTTGTCCACAATCAAATTGTCAATATGCTGTTTTAGTATATTGTCGTACATGTATCTGAGACGGCTTTGAGTATCTTGGCAATCTGAGCAAAGAAAGTGTTCAGCAAGATATGAAGAATACCAGTCTCTTGGGGCATCCATGCATGCTCCATGTAGTCTGCGCTGACAATAGCCTTTACACGTAACAAATTTAGATTTACTGTCATAGGCAGTACAATTCAATAAGCAGCACTTATGACTCATAGTTATTAGCTTTGTTCCAATCACAAAATGAAACACCTTGCAAAAACACGAAAAAAATGACAAAGTTTGCAAAAATTGATTTAGGTGAAACGCGATTGTAAACAGCACGACAGTAACTGCCAGCTCAGGGAAACCACAGACGCGGAAATTTTATAATAACAACACAGTACGTTACGATTTGTAAACAATTTTATGACTCATAGTTATTAGCTTTGTTCCAATCACAAAACGAAACACGATTAGTAAACAATTTAATGTGAAATGCTTACAGGCTGACTTTGAACAGCATTGCAGTTTACAGAAAGTTGAGTTAAGTGTAGCTTTCACTAGGTTGAGCAGTTTACACTAGGTCAGAGAAAAACAAAAAGACACGGAACACTTGAAAAATAAGCAGAACAGAAATGCGTCCGTAACGTTCAACGGTTCGATGAAGAATCGATGATTCACTAGGTGAATATTGTTTTTCTCCAAAAAATCTCTTCCGAGTATCAAGAGAAACAAGGGTTTTTGTTCATTAATTACATAGTGTTATTTCTTTGATTTCATTTTTATAACAGATTTTCGCTTCGACTGATCGTAGTATTCGAATTGTGCTTCCGCCCAGGCCCTTGTACTTCGGCTTTTCTTCATTTATAGCTATCCCGGGAGGCAGTCTCGTAGAACTTATCGGGCTACCGGTATCAAACATAGAGAAACAGACAATTAACCTCGGAGTTCTTCCGTGCTCAGTGTTATTTGAGAACAAGACACTTACCCAATTTGATACTGCAAGGCGGCTGGGTCGGTTTCCTACGTCTTTATCCTTCATAGTGGCTAGCGATGTGTTGGAATCGGCATTCCGTAAACGGTCGGTGGTTCTATCGTTGGGCATCTTTAGTAACTATCTTGGATACGGACATTCGCTATGATTGTGCCCCTTTCTCCAGCATTTGAAACAACTTCTGGGGTTTCTCTTTTCGAAAGGGCACTGACTTTGAAAGTGTCCCATCCGAGAACAGTTATAACATCTGACGTCGCTTCCGTCCAGCAATGGCGGCAGCATACGAGACTCCAGTGGCGAGGGTGACCTACTTACCCTCGGGCGGACAGCTACAGCAAGTGGTTGGGATGCATGATAAGTGGGTCTGGGCCCTCTTCTGGGCATCTCGGGTTGACTCCTGACAGCAGTATTGTATTTGTAATCTTCGTTCTTCTTGACAGCAATCTCATGACTATATCGGCCAGCTCTGCTTTTCAGCTCCTCCAGATTCCAGCTTCACTTCAGCACCGATCCATCATATCCGCCTGCCTGTATGGCGTTAATAATGATGTCGACTATTTCAACCTCCTCGAGGTTTATCTGGCGGGCATTCAGTTGCATTTGCAAGATGAACTTATGTAGCGTCGCTTCCTCAGGCTTCCAACGTTGACTTCTCAGATTTCTATAAACTTCTTGCAGCTTGACGGCAGTGTTGAATTCCCTCAACAATTCTGCTTTCAGGTCTTCATATGTATCAGCGTGTGACATCTTTACAAATATTTCCGCAGCTCCCGTCAACGATCTTCTGAGGAAAACATATTTTCTACTATCCTTGATTCCGGCTAGGTTCAGTACCTGCTCAAAATCTGCAAAGAACGCACAAACGTGTTGCTGGGAATTTTCACCATTGTACTTTGGTAGCGCTGCCTGGACATCCATATAAGTGAGCGGTCGTTCTTCTTCAGTAATGTAACTTGTGTTAACTTCCGGGGCCCTTATCAATGCGGTGGCGAGCGACGGGGTGGCAGTAATTGCATCTTTTGACATCTGGGCGGCAATGTTTTCTCTTGCTGAGGCGGCGGCTTCCTCATGTGTTAGAGCGGCAGGACTTTACACTTCCAGTTCTTCAGATTTGGTCAGAGACATCTCAATGTTGCTTAATTCCAGCTGTTTGATAGCGAGTTCTTTCTTCTGGTCGACAATCCTCAATTGTCGCTTCAGAAGTTCCTCTTCTTCCTCAAGCCGCTCCCGCAGCTTTTGTAGCGTCCATGCCGGGAGGTCCGCTTTTAGACACTGTGGCGTGTCCCACATCGACGTCGGACCTGACTTCAATATGGTTTCTGGCCTCGGCGACATGATCATACTTGTAACTTCGTCAGCAGTTCTTGGCAGACTAAATCCAGGCGGTGGTCTTGTATATATCTTCAGATCGGGCTGCAAGGTACTTGGCGGCAAGTTCGGCGTTGGCGGCAGCGTAATTGATTCCAGACTAGAGTCCTGTACTCCCTCGGCAGTTGGCGGCAGGTTCATCTCGACTTTTTCATCCATTCTCGACAGCATTCGTCCAGATGGCATCATGTTCGCAGTTATTGTCGTATTCGGGCTCAGCAATTGGCTTCCTGGTACTTCCATTTGCATCAGCGTCACGGTTGAGATTGTTGCTATGTCATCAGGCGTTGGTGTTGCAGCTTGACTTCTCGATGAGTCATCAGGCAGCAATTCGTTCGGCAGCAGCCGCGGCACTTCCACTACCAACCCACATGACGCCACCAGTCCCTTTGTTCTCGGAACTGGGGCCGCTGCGGCCGCTTTCTTATTCACTTCTTTCTTTGTAATTTTCTGGGCCATTTCGCTTCTCACAATGTCCTGACCCCACACCTGAGCTATAAAACTGTTCAAAAATATACTTCAGTTTAAGATAAAACACTTTATTTAATTATTCACTGTCTATTTTATCTCTATTTCACAACGACGCTAACAGACACGCATGTCTCTTCATCAGCTGTTCTACATCGATTCTCTACATGTATGAGTATATTTTGAGGGCCCAGTGTACATGCTTAGCCAACTTCAGCGTAGATGTCTTCATAACCTCACTGTCCATCGCGTTGGTGGATTCTGGTGGCGTCGTACAACACGTTTAATATTGATACTCGCAGGACGACGAACGAAGGAGAAGTGAGTCTTTGTCGCGGAGTCGAAAATACATTTTTCTCACCTAAGTGTTGTCGGCGACAGATAGGTGGCTAGTACACGCTGTCAGTGTGTGGTAAAGTCGCTACACTACTCCCCTTCGAGCGGCTTCGTCAGCTGATGTTGATAAGTTGCGTATATTGTTGTCGCTAGTGCCAGGAGCTGACATAATAAAAACTAATTAAATTGTAAACGTAACAGTTTTCGAAAGCGCAGCTTTAGCTTTGGGGCCTTGATAAACTTTAAGTGCAGGTTCCTTTGGCTGGTGTGCTGTCACTGTCGAGGAACTGGAGTTTGATGTTGAAGTCTCCACTGTGGCTCCATAATACGCTGGTTTGTGTCGCTCAATGTTGACATGTATGGATCTTCCCAGAACTTCGAGGGTGAAAACATTATTCGCTTGTCTTTGCAGCACCTTGTATGGGCCCTCATACGGATGTTCCAGGGGCTTCTTGCTACGATCCACTCGAATGAAAACATGAGTACATGTGAATAGATCCTTGTGCACGAAAAAGTTCCTTCTGTTGTGTTGAGATGTTGGAGTAGCTCGAATTTGCTTCATTTGCTCGCGAAATTACTGGACGAAGGACTTAGTATCGGGAGGCATGTCCTCATTGAAGAAAAACTCTCCCGGGATTCGAATCGCAACTGTATACACCAGTTCAACTGCAGTCGCACCGATGTCTTCCTTGACACTAGTTCGCAGGCCAAGTAATACAGTTGGTAAGACATCTACCCAATCTGTATTATCATGGCACATTATCGCTGTTTTTAGTGACCGATGCCGACGCTCAATCATCCCGTTAGAGGAAGGATGGTATGCAGTGGTTCGAATTTTCTTGCAAAGCCTGGAACAATAAGGATTCGAATTGAGAACCCTGATCTGATGTGCTCCAAATCGTGCCACCCAATTCGAATAGAATGCATCTGCAATTACATCGGCCGTAATTGCTTTGACTGGGACTGCTTCCGACCATCTCGTGAAGCGATCGATCATAGTCAGTACATACGAGAAACCTTTTGAGGGCGTTAATGGTCCTTTAGCTATCGTTTCTACAATAAAAGATTAAAAGATTATGTTTATTTGTGAAACATTAATCAACTTTAATCGTATAAACTTCTTGTTTATGAAACCTTAATCAGTTTTACTCGTTACTATAATTAATTCAATATTTAACATCACAAGCCAGAATATTAACATGACATAAGAAAAAATCAATTATTTTTTACAATTGTTTTTTTTTGACATCAACCTACTTTGTTTTTAGTTTGTGATTGCTGAGTGTTTGTTGAACGTTTTGGATTGTGTGTGTATGGAGATGTATATTTTTGTAAGTGTATCCACAATCCCACGATGTCGATATGTACATGGTTAAATCTTGCATCTCGATTTGTCCACGTGCTAGTTGGGCATGCCTACTGATTCTGTTTCTTTGACAGGCGAGGCATGTACGACCCCATTCAATTATGTCTTTTGACATACTTGGCCAAACGTACTTCTGACTAATCATTCTCTTCGTGGCTCGTCCACTAGGACGAGATTGTCCATGTTTCATGTCGAGAATTTTTCGGCGGAGAGCTGTTGGAATATATGAACGGATTTCTGCAGCTGACACATCACAATAGACTGTCGTATCCGAGTCATCGATGCGAAGTTTACACAATTTCAATGATGTTTCCGTACGAAGTAGGTGTTTAAGCTCGTCATCATTCCTCTGCGCTTCTGATAACTCTTGGCTGGTGATTGCTACCGGCATAGTGATTGTGCTGATCCTTGACAGTGCATCTGCTGTGGCGTTTTCGTTTCCAGCAACGTGAATTAAAATTGTTGAAAACTGTCCAATAAAGTCTAACTGCCGCAACTGTCTTGGGGAAGCTTTCTCGGATTTTTGCTTAAATGCAAATGTAAGCGGCTTATGATCAGTTTTACTAACCAGTGTGTAGCGAACTTTGGAATTAATCGCCTTAGCACAACTCAGAATCAGACCGAAGTCCAGAACCAAGAGTGCTAAGGTTCAAAAAGTAGAATGGCTACTGCCATTCAAGAGGCAAATTCAAATAAAAAAAAAAAATTAAATTGCCCCGAGAGCAGGGTACCCTAGAAATGGCCCTAAAGGCCCCTCGTCGGCATTAGCGGAGTACCCTCTATCCGACCTCGACGGATGCTGGGATGCCGCTTTGCTAGCTCGCTGCGGCTGGGGTGGGTCCATAAAAACAATGGAGTCGGTTGGCTCTCTGAAAACGGGATGCTACTTATAATTCATCCGTCATTATAAGGTAGCCGCAAACTGGTATATAAAAAAAATATACCCAGGGAAAAAGGGGCATAGGTCCTTAAAAAACACTACCCGTGGCTCTGCAACATGGGCTGCCTAAGCAGACCCAGTGCTCGTGACGACACACGGAGCCAGAAGATTAAATTGGTAAGAGAAAAAAGGGGGAAAACACTGCCTCTCTTCTCAAGGAACCCGGGTGAGGCAGACAGCCCCGGACTCCCGATGGTGACGGAGCCCTGACCCCGATGGTCTGGGGTTCTCCACCCTCTGATACTGGCCATGTTCAAACAAATCTATTTGGCCAGTAGCCCTCCCTTTATAAAAGCTGAAAATCTAAAATAACGTTCTCCGGGGCTTTCGCCCAATAAGAAGGCCAATGATTTTACTTTACTACTTCATTATTATTTTTTTCTCTGTTTGGCACTATATAAGCATAATATAAGTATTGGTGTTTAAATGTTTAAAGATGAATACTAAACATTTGTCGAACTCAGTGCAGTGTACTGAGTCGAGATTGAAGAAAGGTTAAGCCTTTCCCTTCAATGTCGGTGCGATGTACCGAATTGAAAGTTTCTTCTTGTAATTGTTTTCTCTCTTAGTTGGTTGTACCAAAAGAGCCTTACCCAAAATACTACTAAGACCAAAATACTACTAAGACTGAGTATACAAACAATACGTAAGGTTAATAATAATTTCAATCATTTATTTAAGTGACTTAGAGGTTTTTTTTTCTCCATACATTCATTTACAACTCAATCCTACATATAGTATTAGCAACACGATATATGTATGAAACATATTTACAGAAAATCTTAATTTCCATAACCAAGTAGGTCTTGCAATTACAAATTCAAAATTCAAAAGTCAATAACCAAGTAGGTCTTGCAAATTACAAATTCAAAATTCAAAAGTCAAACATATTCAATTCATGTCATTACACTTATGAATTCCAACAGGTGTTTTAGACTTTTGAATTACATTTAGGAATTTTCATTTGTAAATTGAAAACCTTGGTTTGTTTGTTTTGTTTTGAAGTATCTTATATATTTTTGTTTTGCTTTAATAACCCAATACAAATGTATTGTTTTTGTTATTTTTATCAAAATTTATATTTTAAAAATGGTTTTTTTTTTACATAATTGAATTTGATAGTTTTTCATAGTTTTGAAAAACCTCTTTTTGTTTTCCAACATATTATTATACATCAATCTATAGTTGGAGTTATTTTATTCATTTGAATCGCTTCATTTCTTTCTTTTGCTTGATTAACATAAGTCGCAGAACTATCTTAAGAAATACTGATATTAAAAATAGAAACTGTAGTTGACTTCTAAAGGCCTTGTACAATAATATAGGTAGATATAGTTTTTGTATATCCTTTTTGTTCTGTTTCAACGAAACAATTTTCTTGAGAATATTTAGTAAAATTCCGGAGTTCAATATAATGAACTATCTTAAGATGTTTCGATACTTAGGCCTGAATACACCACGTCGAATTACATGCGAGAAGGCAATTATTTGTATACCGCGAAAATATTCGTTATTGATCATTTTCTTCTATATTTTTATGTAAATTATATATCTATATATATATATATATATATATATATATATATATATATATATATATATATATATATATATATATATATATATATATATATATATATATATATATATATATATATATATATATATATATATATATATATATATATACAATTTACATATATTTATTACTATATATTTATTATTATATTTTTATGTAAATTGTAACTTTTGCTGCTTATGTACTGAAAATGGATCGTTCATTATTGTCATGTTCGCACATGTCCAGATCACACAACAGTCATGGCTGCCACACAGGCCCACATTCCTTGACGCCACTGTTCAGGGAAGGCCTCCGATTCTGTAACAATACAAAAAGAAAACACATACCTTATGGTCACTGCCCGACAGTTGTAATGTGGAGTGTACTTTGCGCGTTCGCCTGGGGATTTCTGCTTTTCCCGTTATTCTGATGGCGTTCTGGTGTGTAGAGGTAGCTTAGAGAGATTATTTTTCCACCTTGAAGTGTTATATTTCGTGCAGAATAGACAACTGTGTCCTTAGAAGCACTGTATGATAGTTTGGCAATAAACTCGGTTTCAACAGTATTGGCAATTGAGCATTAGCACTTAACCTCATCTGGGATATCACTGAACAATTCAATGGGACAAGTAATGCACACACACCAAAACTATTAACGCACAAGCGCCGGACGTTCTTGCGATGGCGTTATTCCAACCGGAGAGCAGAAGGACTATTTGGGTTTAATGAAACCGGTATCCCAGGAGTTAGACCAATTGCTTTACTAGCAATGTCCGTCAGTAAAATCTTCTCGAGAACAGATAAGATGCACACTTTCTACCTAGATAAACACATTGCGCGTCAAAGCACCACACGTAAAAGTTCGGATGTAGGTAATTTCACACCTTTCCTGCAAACGCCGATGATTCGCAAGTACACACCTATTTGTTTTGCAATTCTTAGTGGATTTGGAAGAATTTTCGAGCGAATGGCGTTTTGATATTCAATATGGGAAGAAATTGAATATTGATGGTTAAGGGGGTCGTTACACGTGCCCATGCACATGTCGAGCACAGGTCACAGAGGTGAGCCTGGTAGGCGAATGCTACAAGTGGTCGTCCTTCGATCATGTTACGAAAGTATTTCACAGCGCTATAGATCGCTTGTAGCTCCCGATCATAAGTGCTGTATTTACATTGTGCACTGCTTAACTTTTTGGAAAAGAATCCAAGTGGTTGCGAAATTATGTCGTTTAGCTGCTCTAATACCGCTCCCATGGCATTATTTAAAGCGTCGCATTTAAGCGCCAGTTGGGCATTTTCGATGGGATGTCGTAGCAATGTTGCATTCACCATCTGTTCCTTGCACTTCTTGAATACTTCTTCTGCATCAGGATTCCAAACGATTTGAGACTTATCCTTCTTTTTAGCGCTAACGAGAAATGCATGTAGTGGTGCTTGAATTTCGGCTGCATTCTGTAATGATTTCCGATAGAAGTTTATGGCACCCAGAAATCTTCACGAATATGCAACTGTTGCTGGTTTCGTGAACTCGAGGATGGTTTTCACGCGTGCAGGAAGAGGACTGATGCCGTTCTCATCAATCAGGTATCCAAGATACTCCACTGATGGTGTTCCGAAAACACGTTTGGAAACGTTTATCGACAATCCGTATTCTTGAAGTCGTTTGAAAACAGTTTGTAAATGTTTCTGATGTTCCTCGTGCGACTTCGATGCGATCAGGATGTCGCCTATGTATGCGTAGCAAAACTGCAATCCTCGTAGTGCTGAGTCAATGTAGCGCTGAAAAGTCTGTGCGGCGTTGCACAGTCCAACACATTGAACTCAAAAAGTCCGAACGGAGTGATGACAGCTGTTTTTGGAATGTCCTCGGGTGCTACCGGAATTTGATTGTACGCTCGTGTCAAATCTAATGTCGTAAATATTGTCGCATTGAGACGTCGGTAATCGCCACATGGTCCCCAATGACCGTCTTTTTTAGCCACAAGATGTAACGGGCTTGCCCATGGGCTGCTGGAAGGCTGACAGATGCCGATCTCAAGCATAAACTCGAATTCCGCCTTCGCTTCGCGCAATTTCTCCGGTGATAATCTTCTCGCTCGTTCAGCAACCGGTGGTCCTTTCGTTAAGATGTGGTGGTATACACCGTGGTTCATGACCTTCTTGGTATTACCGATGGTGAAACTCAACGAAAATGATCGTCGTAGGCCGAGATCGAGAACTAAAAATTTCCCACCGTACGTACCGATCGGAGTGTTGCTGGCATCATACAAATTGTATTTGGAGGGTACTTGGTGATGTTTTGTCTTCGGCACCTGTGCTTACTAAAAAACGTAGTCCAGTTTTTTTTATCGGTGATAGTAAGTCGGCGTTGGTGGAGTGAGTCGCCCTCGGCTGCCGAAACGCGGGACGACGAATTTAGTTTTCCGGCTTCGTTTCGGTGCTTTTCCATTGGCAAGGTGCTTTGCAATTCCCTACATGTTTTCCGAAGCGGGTATGGTCCACGCGACCGTTGTCTTGCTTTGCTTGCTCTACCACGAAATTTGGAGCGCGATCGACTAAGCGTCTGCAATTCTAATCGCTCCAGACGGTCCAGAATCTGCGATAGAACTCCGTTTCTCAGTTCTGGTTCTCGATGTTGCTGAACCGTTGAAATTCCTGGCGGATGCTGCAGCTCCAACATTAAATCAGCCATCTCCGCCAGCTTATCCACATCTGGTTCGCTCGAGACGGCAAGTACGACGCGAATATTTTCTGGTAGCTGCTCTAGTAGTAACGTTTGGAGCATAACGTTCGTTACTTGATCTCCTCCTGTATTTCGAAGGTCCTGGAGGTAATGTGATGGCTTCTTGCGTTCCAAATTTTGACCTTGAAACAGTCGTCGAAGTCGTGACTCAACAGATTCGGCAAACGCTGACAAGATCCTTTCTTTTACCGCTTGGTATTTCTTTTCCGCCGAAGGATTTCTTGCGATTGAAATAACGTGTGGTAATATGTCCGGCTCCGCATACTGGATGACGTATTTAAATTTCGTCTCATCCTGCGTAATTTTTGGGGAATGAAAAGCGGCTTCCACCTGCTCAAACCAGAACTCCGGATCCGGCCTGTAGAACGCAGGAAATTTTGTAATGCGTGCTGTTTCTACAAACAAGTTGTGTAATGCTCCAACCACAGGCCTTAGTGTGACTGGCAGAGACGGCGTAGCAGGAACTCGCGTTTTTTTGGGACTTTCGTCGGACCAATCTGCCGTAGCCATATTTATTCATAACTTCTTTTTTCACTTTTCAGTTTATAATGTCAAGATTATTAATCGATTGTTTAATGTAAATCGTCCAAAATGGCAGCACTAGCAAGTCACTTCACAATTGTCTTTCACTAAAACTAGTCTTCGGAATCTAAGCGTCAAAAATGGCGTCAGGAACTGAATTGCGTCACTTGACTAAATTACTTCACTAAACTGAGTAATGCGGCAACTGCATCACGTCGCGGGTCACCACTTGTAGGGTTTTAAAGATCCTACATGTTAGTGAAACACAGTCATCAAACTTAAAAACACGTTTTATTTATATTATAAAAAATATACGTTTAATATTGATACTCGCAGGACAACGAACGAAGGAGAAGTGAGTCTCTGTCGCGGAGTGGAAAATACATTTTTCTCACCTAAGTGTTGTCGGCGACAGATAGGTGGCTAGTACACGCTGTCAGTGAGTGGGGAAGCCGCTACACTGTCACTGATATTTGCACCCCCTACATGTGAGCCCATAAACTACCACTGCTTAACATTTTTTGATTCAGTGACGCCACAAGTGCAGGATTTTTGTTGTTGTATTCAATATGATTAACAATATTTGATTTCCTCGGGTTTGCAAAAAACGCACCTATTATTAGATGTGTTTGTATAATCAACATACATCCCTTAAATTTCAAAGTGCCCTCCTCTCGAAAAATTAAATTAGATTGACCAAATTAGAATAAGGAAGAAACAAAGAAATTATGGGGACTCTTGTGCTCACTGTGATATCTTCATTTTTCAGATTTTTCACGAAGGTTACGTGGCTTTTTTTGCCCACTTCGTTTTGATTTGTTTGCTTTGTATCTATTAGCGAGTGCAACATTTGTTGCAGTTCCGATATGAATACCAAAGAAATTATCATTTATCCCTTACTACGCATTCACAGTTCGTCTACATATATTCCTGCTTCTTCCTTTTTCTAAGGACTTGCAATTTAGGGAGTCGAATAGCAATAGATTTCTAGGAATCAACTTAATATCCATATAATATTGATTAATATAAAAGGCATTGATTCTAGATAAAATGAATACTTCTTTATTTATTCCAAAGGTTACTTCAATTG
The DNA here is from genome assembly GCA_947369275.1 of Nemotelus nigrinus. Classification (NCBI taxonomy): domain Eukaryota; kingdom Metazoa; phylum Arthropoda; class Insecta; order Diptera; family Stratiomyidae; genus Nemotelus; species Nemotelus nigrinus. The sequence goes on from OX376374.1 coordinate 100,791,264, forward strand.
CACAGTTGATTCTTTCTCACAGCACACGCGTGGCTTGACTTCCACTAATGGCGTATCTATATCATCTATGTATGTGTGTAACTCATGAGCCCAGCTCGCACGCTTGCCTAACTTCAGTATAGATGACTTATTGACAGTAGTGTCCCCTGCGGTGGTGGATTCTAGTGGCGTCTTACAGCTCGGCCGACCTGACACTCGATCGAAGGAGTCTCCGGACTTGTCACGCAGGTGTTTTTAGTTACATCGTTTTCCATGTCTAAATACCCTGGATTCCAATCGTCTTCATTTAACCATTCTTCATTCTAATACTCTTCACTGGCATCTTCATAAGTGTTTTCAGTATGGTCTTCCGGAATATTTTAGGTATTGGTAAGGTACTGGTCTTCAGTAATGTCTTGGTTTTCAGCAATGTCTGCTATAGTAGGATTTTGACTTGATGCAGAGTGCACTTGCCATCTCCTCAGTCTGCCTGCCTCAACCATTCTATCATAAGGTAACTAAAAATTCTGACAATCCTCGATATCTCGCACAACATACCTGTCGTTCTTCAAACGTTTATGTACTATATAAGGGCCTCGGAATTTGGGGATCAATTTCTTATTAATCCATGCAGTAGTATCCACATTTCGAAGTACTACATAATCCCTTTCCTGATATTCTTTTGCTGGTTTGGTATATTTGTTAAAGAATTCTTCATTGTAGACTTGTGACTTTGTTATAGCTTCAGCAGCAGCTCTTCGAATTCGTGGTAAGTCTCTTTATTCCGTCTTGAATCTATCATCCACATATCCATCTAGCTCACATATTTCTTTTCCTCTCTGGACAAGAGTAAACAGCAGTTCACTCGGAATTTGGTTTGTAGCACTGCTAACTGTATTATTAATAGCATACTCCACGTCAGATAATCTTGGTACCCAATCCGCATGGTCAACTTCATTCATAAGCTTACCAAGCATATTCTTCAGGACTCGGTTGACTCGTTCTACCTGGCCATTGGCCTGGGGTGAAGCAGTAGCTACTTCGACATGACTGACATTATTACTTTCTAAAAAGTGCGCAAACTCAAGCGAGGTGAAGCAGGTACCTCGGTCCGAAATTATTCTTCTGGGTCGGCTATAGTATTCGAAAAAAATTTTCAGAGCAGTAATGACCTCTTTGGTGCTAGTGCTGTTCGTCGGATACAGTTTTACATATTTTGTAAACGAATCTACCACAACCAATATGTGCTTTCTCTTCGACTGCAGAGAGGGCAGCGGACCGAAGTGATCAACATGCAGAGAACATTCTTCGGAATGTTATGGAGGTTCCGTTCAGTAGTGCTAGCCGGAAGAGTGTACATAATGTACGGAATACAGTTGCGTATGAATTTCTCAGTTTTAGGCCGTCTTCCGGGAAACGAGTATCACAATTTAATTTTCTGCAAAGTCTTCTCCACACTCTGGTAACCAACGAGATCGTGAGATATCCTAATTGTAGCGTAAATGTCGTTGAGAAGGGCCTTAGCACAACTTAGAACCAGACCGAAGTCCAGAACCAAGAGTGCTAAGGTCTGAAAGTGGAATGGCTAGTGCCATTCAAGAGGCAAAAAAAAAAAGAACTGTCCCGAGAGCAGGGTGCCCTAGAAATGGCCGTGAAGGCCCCTCGTCCGCATTAGCGGAGCACCCTTTAACCAACCCCGACGTATGCTGGGGTGCCGCTTTGCTAGCTCACTGCGGCTGGGGTGGGTTCTTTAAACAATGGGGATGGTTTGCTCGCTAAGAAACGGGATGCTACTTAACATTCATCCGTCATGAATTCGTAGCCGCAAACTGGTATATCACCGTAATTTCTCCGCTGCTCGACAAGTTTCACAAAGTGCATTACATTAATGTTTTCTAAATTATCATAGATTCACGCACTTTACAGTAAGAGTTAAGTTACTCTCGGTAAATTAAAGATTTAACCCGCCAGTACACTGGTTGTGATTTGTTCCATAAGTGCACGGGTTGGGTCTCACAGACCCAGTTTTAAATCAAAGTACTGTACAATAATAAAACAAATTTTTGTTTAATGAATCTTATGTATTTGAAACTATACATTTCAGTGAAATTTTGGTATATAATTACTACATTTTAATCAAAAAACTAAATCAAATAATTAATATAATCGAATCAATATCAATATGACGTAGCATTGATTATAATCGTACGGATAGTCATACAATTAAGGATATATTCAAAAAAAACTGTCCAAATATAGTCCTTAGTCTTAGAACATCCCTCCGCACATTCACATTTCATCTTTGCAGTCGATACACAAAAATGACGAGTGTTCCAAACACAAATACTTTTTGCATTGGCAGCACGAGTAACGGGTCTTTCTGTCTTTACAGTATGACCACCGCCCCCTTTTATTTTCACTACATTCGGGCTGTTGCACTTCCTTTATTCCTGAAATCCTTTTTGCAGCATTGCGAATGTGTTTCGGTATATATTTTGACACAGCCCTCTCTTTTATTTCGTCTGCTGTTAGGTCAAACATAAGTTTCTTGAGGAAACTTCTTCGGTTTTTTACATGTGGAGAGTCAGGGTTATTTGATCGGCAAACTATATACGAGTTGAAGCCTGCAATATTCAACAGTGCGTAGAAAACTGCCATTGTCCATCTTCTGGTATTACGGGCCACGTTGTAAAAGGCTATTCTCTCGTCAAGACAATCTACGCCGCCTTTTGTTGAATTGTAGAAACTGATTATATCAGGTTTCATCAGTTCCCCTGTAGTCTCGTCAATCTTGTCATCGTGGTGCATGGATGACATCAGAACTACTGTTTTACCTTTTTTCGGCACGTAAGACACACAAGTAATGTCCTCCTGAAAACCGAACATACTGCTACGAGGTTGACGTTTAGCAGCTACAACAAAACTGGGTGGCAACTGTTTCTTATTTTTCCTTACTGTGCCTACTATAGTAATGTTGTGTACATGTTTCATTTTTTTCATAATGTCGTACGATGTAAACCAGTTATCTATGGTTAAATTCCGTCCACTTCCAGATATAGGGCGGCACATTCTCTCAACCACATCATCTGGCTTAAAACTTACGTCTTCATATCGTCCTTCAGGCTGCTTACCACAATAAATCTCTAAATTATAGGCATAATACATTTTTGCATCTACTAATGCCAACACTTTGATACCATATTTGCATGGTTTAGATGGAATGTACATTCTGAAACTACACCGTCCTCTGAATGACAAGAGCATTTCATCCAATGTAACAAACTCTCAAACACAATAGTTTTTCTTGCAGTTTTCATTGAATGCATCCATAAGGTCTCTTATTGCAGCCAGTTTATCGTTTTGTCTTCTTTGTTGCCTGCTCATCACATCATCAAAACGGATGCATTTCAGTAGAAATCTGAAACGTCTAAGAGCCATAGTCACGGGAAAGCATTGTGTTCCCAAGCCCTCGGTAGACCAAAAGTCGTGGATGTTCATTCTTCCTCCATGGAGAAAACCCATGGCATACAATAGCCCGATAAGAGCTCTAATTTCACGAACTGATGTACTTCTACAGTCACTAGGGTCTTGATAATGGGATGAGATTTTCTCAATATAAATGTTCGTGTATGCAACGATATTTTGAATTATCTCATCGGTGAAAAAGAGATTCCAGCAGTCTATTACCTCTTTAGCTTCTTTAGCAAGTCCAATAACTCCTGGCAGGTGCTTCACAATGTTATGTCGTCTAGTCCGAGCATTTAGAGCAGGCCGCATTTTCTGCCATTTAGTAATTTTATCTCTTCCCCAATAGTATTTTTTATTTTGATCATTGTCGTCGTTCTGGATCATCGCATCTTGATTTGTTTCTTCAGTAAAGATCTCTTCTTCTTCATCATCCTCTGAGTCCGTGTTATGGTCGCTTGGAATAATAAAATCAGGATCGGCTTCAGAATCAGGAATATCTGAGATATCGTCATCTGATAAAGGTTCTTGCAAAAGAGTCAGAACTCTTTCCAAATCCCTGGGATCATGAAGGTTGTAAGACATATTTATAGTGCTGTGAAAGAAAATAGTTATTACAAAATGTCCATAAAAGACAACTATTGCAATATACTGTAAATTAACCACCATTAAATTCATTTAATTACTAAAATCGAAAATGACAAGGGTTGGTAAAAACTTACATGAGTACACGGGTTGGGTCTGTGAGGCCCAGGAGAAAAAAACAACTTTCGCAGAACAAGAAAAAACACAACCACTACCTCGAAACTTTGCAAGGCAACTGATCGGGAACAGATAGGTCATTAGTGAGGATTACGCGGATTAGTCACTTGCCATGTGTCGATAATTCAAAGAAGTACTTGCACATGGGTCTCACAGACCCAACCCGTGCACTGGCGGGTTAATAGATATCTCGTTATATAATGAAGGTAGTATGTACATCTTATCGAATGATTTAGTACTTCAAATGTTAATTCCAATGGTGAAATATTTGTGTTTTACATAATTACTAATCAAGATTATATTTGTCGTTAGCCTAAAGAAAACGTATGTAACATGAGTCCTGAAATGCTTTGAATGCTTTCACTAAGAGATTTATATAGCCTTTGTACTGTATATTTTAACTTTGGAATATATCTACGATGTATGCATACATGTCCTACTCCAGTTATGATATTAGAAATCATTCAAATGATCTCACTAATTTCCGCATCATAGCTTAATACTACGCCCAATCTAGTTTCCAACCGAAAACATAATATTCCAATTGAATAATTGAATTCGTCACTACATACATTATTCTTGCAATTTCGACGAAACAAGGTACTAAAAGTAAGAAAAGAACTCAAAGTGTTCTATTCAATTAACATGATCAGAAAACCAGAAATTTTCGGAATGGCTAAGCACGGATATTCAAACAAATGTCCGATCCAAAAGAGAATTGCAGCTAACAAATATCGAACATAAAAAAAAACAATGTGAATGGGAAAGATGCGTCTAAGGCTCTCTCTAGGTCTGTCCACACGAGATTGAACTTATAATGCTATACTGAACTATAAAAAATATGTTTGATGATAGTTGTTAATGAAATTACTTAATTTAATTAGCCACTTTGTTACTATAGCCTAGTGAAGAAATATTTAATAAAAACTATCGCATGTCGACACCGGACTGTCGTTATTATTGTGGCTAAGCGAAAACTTTGTACCAACATGGTCGTAGCCGTAACTATTGCATTTTTTGGCTTAGGATTATATTGCAATATTTGTATTATAACAAAGCATGCATGACTATATCTATGAAATGTTTTCAATAATAAAAGTTATGAAGAAGATTTAGATACTGTTACGGAACTTATATCAAATTCTATTATATTTCAAACTTAAAAAGTAATCAACGGGTTTTTTTGATAAAAAAAAAAATTTCGGAATGTTTTTATCCATTTGTGGATAAGATTCAAAACAATTTAAACGTATATTTCGAAAAGAAGTTTTGAAATAAATACAGGGTTTGAACAAAAAAATTACTGAGCATTTTCTCCTACCTTCTGTTCTGCAGAAGCTTGTTTTTCATCCGGCATCGGGTCAATCGATTCAGTTTTCTCTTCTGTCATTGAAGCTCCAATCGCTTGATCATTATCTGAAGACTCGGTCATGTTCGACGTATCTTTCCCTTCGTTCTCATCCGTGTCTTCGGCTGCAACTCCTTCTGATTCACTCTGCTAGACCGGATTCGAAGCATCCACTCGATATTTCTATATTGTTTATCACTGTCGACAGTTCATTCATGTCGTAGCTCTGATTGTGTATTCAGGCTGTCTGTTGTTCAGCTAATCTTTTCAATCTAATAACACAATTGAGCATGATTCTCATCATTTCTCGACTTGCGGCCAAATGTCCCTGGTCTTCGAGTGGTAGTTCAGCATTATCACTTAATTTCGAGAATTCATCTAGTTCCCTCGCATAGACAGCACGCAAGGATCTTGATGATCGGTCGACGTATCTGCGAGAAAGCTTTCTAACATTAGACCGATCCCAACAATTGGATGTTGACAAACAATCTGCAGCCATCGGTGCAGACCACGTCGCCGTTCTTCCAGCAGTGAGCTCAACATAATCTGCTACGGTATTCGTCTCGTTTCCCATCAATTGATTTGAACGACAGGTTGCTTGTTTCTTTTATTTCGACTCAGATATGAATTCAACCGGCGGTATCAATTCTAATCTAGATGATCAGACAGCTTTGTTGCGATCGTCACCTCCTGTTACTTTGAAAGTAGACACGGCCTATGTCAGGAAAAAAGCAGCGCAGCGAACCTGGTGTTGGATTTCTGCATCTACTGTGTTGGGGATGCCCTAGTTGCGTCGAAGTGATAAGCAATTGTAATTGGAAAGAAACCGCTCTAGCGGAATAATGAAAAGTTTTTCTATTCGGAACAAAGAAAGGGGGATTTGAATATTAACTGTCGAAGGAGAAAGTCGAAAATTTTTGGTGGTTTGGAAGAAATTTGAATAAAAGTCAAAGTGTATGAGTTATTAAAGTTAGTTAAAGTGAGAAATTAATTAAATAAATATAAAGTAAAAGTTTAAACACCTGAAAGACGTGAAAGGAGGATTGGTTGGCAGAAACATTTTACTTCATTGGATAACGACTGGGAAAAACTCAATATATAAGTGACGGCAACTTTGTGTAGAATTGACAGGCTAACTGAGTGGTTTCAGCATTCTTCATCGGAAGTATAAAAAACCACACGGATAAGATAAGTAACTCTTGTTCCTTTGTTATTTAAACGGCATGCACGAACAGTATAAAGTCGAAGGCGGGCACAAAAAAACCAAAAAGTTATTACAACTAAATCAGTAAATGCGAAATTCCATGCATATACGACAAAATATGACGACTGCACGTCTTAGGATGCTTTTCTTAATTTAAAGACATATGTTCGATTTTTCTTCTTTGATGGAGCCAGTTTCACGATGGGTCGCCGTTGCTTCGCTACGCTCACCTGAGTGATTCGCTGATGTGTATTCCATGAATTCGCTATGGAGCCAATTGGAAACTACGGATGTTTGTATTTCCAAAGAAGTACAGATTTATGCAGCTAAAGATCTAAAGATGCGCAAATCGACCTAGATATATCGATCGGTGGCCTTCTCTTTTACAGGATTACAACATAATACAAAATTTCTTTACAATCGAGATAAGGCAGTAGAGAATGTTCCACCGCCATCACGCCCAAAGAATTCATATGTCGCTGGTCGGGACTAAATAACGTCGAAAAGAATTCAAGCAGTTGGCTCGATCTCGTTCTCCTCCTTCGTTCACTTTTGATGGAAATTTGATCACGTGATATTGCTGAACCAATTGACGGGTATCAGTCACGCCTAGTAGCTTCTTGATACCAAATAATATCCGTTTTATAATACAGCTCTGTATCTCCCAGTGCAGCAAGAACAAGATCGGGAATCGTTGGATTCGGTACATGAAGCATGCGGTGAGAGCCGAAAGCACTTTCATAACTACTAACTCTTACCTCCGGCTGCTTTGTTCAATTTTGTTGCTATCGTTAAGAAATCGAATTTTTGTACGCAGCAAGATGGCGGCATGGTGAATTCTTGTCTATCATTCTCGTCTATCCTTTAAATTTTCATTAACCACCGGCTTGCAAAAGCTGTGTGTGTTCCTTCCTGCCGTACGACACCGACAAAACCGAGAATGACGGACAAATCACAGGGAAAATTTCACACACCAATATTTTTCGATATCTTTTTGCACTTTCAGGCATATTTATTTCCGAACTGCCCAATGCGGCGGGCTCTATGCACCGACACAATAGATAAAACGCGGTTGTTTTGTCTGAGATATCGACTCTTCGCTAATTCTGGCCGAAAACTCCAAGGAGACCACACCAGCTGAGAGTTAAACGTTCACACAGTCCGCGAATTGCTATTTCATGTCGACTTCCGTTTCGAGAACTATCACCTGAGCGCCACAAAAAAAGTTCACTTTTCAAACTAAACAACCAAAAGGTCTAGGTTTCAATACACGTGATTTCACACTTTGCGCATAGTTTCACCATCGCCCGAAATATCCTGCAAATCCAACACTTTCACGCATATTTCGTACATCTACGTGTCAATAAATTTGCGCTTAAGTTCTGAATTCAACGCGTTGCATCAATCTTTCAACTTTTCACGTACAGCGCAAAACACATATCACAAGCCCGACGACCTAATCAACCTCCTCATCCGACCGTTTGGCCTACGCCACCATTTTCCACCGATCGTCTCCAAGACTAGCAACCGACTGTCAGGAGCTCATCGCTGCAAGCCCACAGCCAAGCTTCAGTCTCGATATTTTACACAAACAAATTACCGTTAATACGGTAAATTCGTTTGTGAAATTGTAATTTTAATGCGACATCGCTTGTATTTCGATTTCTCGAAAACAAGGTGCCGTTAAGAGGTCATATTGTAGAGGACTTCTGATACATTACGTATCAGAAGTCGTTTGCCGTGAATTTTAGAAAAATTCAAATGGGCAAATGCTACATAATGATATTGTCTTCCATGTCTGCAGCTACATATAGTAGGACTTTAGAACCCTCCTTCCCGAACACCAGTCCATCAATTAGTTCATATGGTTCTATTTCTTTACTTTGCAGTTTTTCCTTCAGTTGTTTGGCCGCAAAATCTTGCGCTTGGGCTATTTGTAACCAATGATCTACGTCTTCTCCAACAGCAGCAGCTATTATTGGCGACCGGCTTAAGGCGTCTACGTGAGACATGCCTGTGCCTCTACGGTGTTGGATCTCATATTCATAACTTTCTAATTCCAATGCCCATCTAGCAATCCGCGGATTAATCTGCTTCCGACTTAGAGTTAACGTCAGAGAATTACAATCCGTGATGATTCTGAAGGGTATTTCTTCCAGATAGGCTTTGAAACGGCGTAAGGCATATATAATGTGTAATGAAATGGTTACTGGATTATTATTTACCCAGACACAAAGTGTCTGAGTAATATGGGAGTGAAGGTCTACGATGACCATCAAAGGATGTCGAGTCATTAGTCCGTGCAGGACTGAGCTACGCCGGGTAGCTACTACTCTCACATGGCAGGACGGCGGCACATGCTGGTTGCCATCAAGCGATTCGGGAGATGTGGGGGGGTCCTTTTCCTACCATGCGTCCTAACCATCAACACATGTTTATTCATGTGCCTGACAAGAAAACAAACGCGACATTGAAAGTGATCTTCTTCAAGATCCACTTTATGAGCCGTGAAGTCTAACCCTGACAATGGGTGTGTTTTTGTTAGTGACTGGTATCCGAAGATCACCAGAACAAAAAAAAAAGGCCACCAATTTGAGTCTGTGCTTCCTACGAAGCAACTCGACGCGAAGACGAATAGAAGCACGCGCGAGGGATCGCGAATTGGTGGCTGTATTCGGAGACGAGAGAGATACGCACGCAAAAATAACAAGAAACCGCGAATTTACAACAACTCTAAAAATAAGGTATACGCGGATACCGACACGAAATTATCTACTTTACCACTACTCGAACAAAAACCCGCACGACTGACGAAATCCATTGACCTGAAAAAAAATCCTGTGCTACCTTACAGCGGCATCAGAAGTCTGATCTCTACAAAAAAAAATGTTATAGGTCAGACTTCCGACGTGTCCGCCCATAGCCCCTACCATCCACCCTGATATATAGAAAGAAGAATCAAATAATGAAAAAATAAAATCTTCACTTCATCTTCGGGAAGGAAAAACCAGTTTTTCTTCCTTATTCAAACATTTTTGTGTTTATTTTTAAACTTCATAAATATAGTTTTAACTCCTAAAAAAAAAAATAAGTGCACTTTTTTTTTCTTTTTTTATGAATTAATTTCTCCACAATTTTTTTTTAAATGTTTTTCCGTTGACTGCTAAGTGATTATGAATAATATTCAATATTATTAATTTTATATTTATTCTAGTTTCTGTTTGTTGTTTTGTCGCTTTCATCACTTATTCCTTGTAGTCACGCTAAAGATGATTTCTGTTATCTCCTAATGTACATGATGAATAAGTATTTATATCTGTTTTTCTTCTTGCTTTCATCAAATAGGCGAACAGGCGATGGAATCTGTTCTACTTTACAACACATGATTATTTTTTGTTACATTATAATACTACAATTCTACTTAAGGGTGTTTTTCAATGCTAATTAAATTGGAGATGGAGAATTTCGCAGAAATTCAATTGATATTTTTCCGTTTTTGTTTCAATTTGATTTCTTAAATAATTTACAAGTAAAAATCGATGTGTTCTCGAAATGAAATGCCTTAGAACGCAAAGAATTGCCCAGTTAAATAAAGAACAAAGCTAGAGAGATACATAACGCATTGCATTGTTTCTTGTAAATACGATATTAACATTACTATTATATTCACTAAGCCATGATAAAGAGACAGGAGGCATATATTTAGTACATTCTTAAAATCAATGCTTAAAAATCTTCGGGTCTCTACTATGATCTTAGTTTTTTCTTCTTTTTTTTCTTTTTCAATTTTCACTCGTCTTAAAGTAATAGAAAAATATAATATAACACAAGAATGAATCAGAAAAAAAATGCAAACTGTTACGCCAGTGCGTAGGGCAAATTGTACATGGAAAAAAAATTTTTTGTAATGTTAATTAATTGTAATAAAAATTGTAATTATAATTGAATTGAATGAATTGTAATAAAAATTGTAATTATAATGGTAATTGGGTCGCGACGAACTTGGACTCCCCTGTGATGGAAACGAGCGCTCCCCGCCAAGCGAAGCCATCGCCGTCGATTTACATAATACGATCGACGAGTACCTGACCCAGAAGCGAGCAACCCATAACGTAGCTAATGAGCCAAGCGGAAGTGACCACCAGCGGCAGACAACAGCCACCACGACAAAAGGAAAAACAAAAGGGATTCCGTGTAGTAAAAATGCTACAACTACTAAATTAATGGCAATGGGCTATCCAGCTGAAAACATTGAAAGTATTTTTCGAAATAAAATTGAGTGCGTGTATGATTTTCTCCGCTACCGCTGTTTGATTGGTGGAGAATTGGTCGTGATTATGTGCTCTACTCTGTTATTACAGCCAATCCCCTCACCCATCAAACCAAACTCCTCTTCGAGTAGCGCTTCTAGCTGTCCTTCTTCTTCCTTCGTTAAATGCGTCCTGCTTACCAGCTGCTCCGGCTTAAGACCCTCTACCGATGCAACCATCTCCCACTGTTCCCTTGCTACATTCAGTACAATCCCAAATAGCCTCAGGAAGTCTACTCCCAAAATAAGGTGAGAAATCGAAGGTGCCACCAATATCTCCACCCACTTTTGCCTACTCTGCACCATGATCGGGCACCAGGCCACTCCTTCTACCCTACAACTAACTCCGTTAGCCAGCCGTATGTCCCTCCGGTTTTCTTTTCTCAATTCAATCCCCAGTCGCTTAATTAGTTCCCAACCTTGTCCTCCAATCACCGATTTAGACGCTCCCGAATCGACCAGGCCAAGGAATGTCTGACCATTCACTGCAACCTCTAGGTACGGCCGGCTATCTCCCTGAAGCTGATCTAGCAAATAACTAATCTGGTTATCTTTCGTGCCTTTCGACATAAACAATGGGCCTAGTTCGTCGCTAACTATGCCCGACTGCTGTTTCCCTGGCGACGATCTCCCAAAGACCCATTCTGGCTGCTATGCTGATTATCCCTTGGGACATTACTCCTTCGTTCTCCGCCTCGACAGTTCGGACAATCTGCTCTCCTAGCTCCTACCCTTCCACACCCGAAACATCTTCTAGCCTGGTCGCACTCCCTAGAAGTATGGCCCAACTTACGGCAATTCCAGCATGTAATGCTCTGGTTAGTTCCAGACACCGCTGCAGCAGCTACGCCTACGTCCACTGACTTCAAGTATGCCAAATCTGGTTTCAATAATCGGGAAGTCCTGCGTGGTACAGGTGGTGCAAAAGACTCTACGCTGACTCTAGTAGCTTCCAATGACCTACCGAGCTTCACCAATTCCGCAATCGACTCAATCTTCACCAATGCGAGTTGAGTCTGGTAAAAGGGAGCGATGTTTTTCCTTAGCAACTTTAATTTCTCCCCTTCGCTGGGCCTCTCACTGAGTCGACGAAACAACCCTTCCATTACGACAACAAACACCCCAATAGACTCAAAGTTACCCTGAGTCCGGCGTTTTATTTCTTCTAACAGGCGATCGTCGTAATCAGCGGGGAGAAACTCGACCCTCAACTCCTTTACCAGCTCTTCCCAGCTTCGACAGATCGAGCGATTTGCGCGAAACCATATTAGGGCTTTACCCTCGAATAGGTCCACCGCAGACTTAAAAAGTTGGGCCTTTGATAATCCCTTGGCCTCTCGCAATTCTTCTACTCGCTCTAAAAAAGCGCTCACTTAGCCAGGGGACTCTCCATTGAACTTCACCCCCCACTTATGCAGGTCTAACGGCTTTGGCTGGAACACAGGCGTACTCGGGCCTGGTGACCTTGGAGTATTCAAGGACCAATCCTCGTCCGATTCCTCTGCCAATTCTCCACCAGCTTTATACAACAGATCCCCCATGGCGATCAGAAGTTGGCCCTTTGTCTGCCTCAGAAAATCTATTTCCTCGGCCGTTACCCCTTTCATGTAGCCTAGACGTCGTAGCCCAAAACATATTTTCCCCTTTATTTTCAGAAAATCTCCCGAGTTGAAATCTCCCGAAAAGAAACCGACTAACGATCCGACCTCTTCCAATTTCGCACCAAGTGCCTCCCGATCTTCAACAAAAGTGAAAAGGTACGTGATCGACGCAAAAGACTCCCCCAACATCGTCTCACTTCTTAAAGCCCCCCGCAGCACCTTCCGCATCGAATCTACCGTGTCCGCCTCTAGGCCTCGAATCGCAAGCTCATAAGAGAGCTCGTCTTTACTGAGACGGTCCACGGAAATTTTCTTCACCGCCCTCACGCTCGACATTTCTTTACTTATCCCCTTTAACTTTTAAAACAAAACACGCTAGCAATTCTCTTTTCACACCCCGCTCTGTTTCATCCAAATTCATCAAGCACAATCTAAATTAAGAAAATTTGGTTTTGGCTAAACGATTTTTACACTTCACATGTAACTTTCCGCTCTGTTTGCAACCGTGACCACTAGCTTAGCTAAAACTGAGGAGACAATGGTGGTTGCCCAATGAGATCGACAAAAATATCCAAATTCCACAACTCCCGTGCCCTATCCACGCTAGAACATTTAGTTAAAATTTTACTAAGTTCGGTTAAATTTTACTAAAAATTAGTACTACGTTCGGATTTCAACTTTTATCGTGTAACCTGTCTACTTGACCTTCCTATTCAACTCGACAGCGTCTTTGTTGTTGATCACACGAGCATCGGGGACCTACTCCCATCCACGAGAAAATATCCCTCTTCCAATTGAACGGCCGTATCGTAAATCAAAATCTCCAATTCCCCGCGCTCGCCCTGTACTCAGTTACTTGACTATTATATTGAATCCGCCAGAATCACGATTCGGACACAAGCTACCACCTAGCACAACCCGAATATCGATTTTCACACCCAGAACTTCGCGCATAAGTTATACACACCGCACTGAACAGGCGGCCGTAAATTCTTCCAACCTTGACGTTAACGATCTGGAAATATTGACGCAATTTTCTTAGCCTCTACCGCTAAAGACACTCGCCAATAAGAAATTCAAAAACCAACACTTGAAAATACCAACTGCCTAATGTTAGTTACACTACGTCTACCGCAGTACTGGGTCTTCCGAACTAGTCAACTAAATCCACACACACTAAAAACCACACCGCAAGATGTCTTTTCCCACCAATGTCACACTTGATATTATATTTCCTACTCTGCAGATCATGCAAATCTTACACTCTTATAATATCATCATTACACATCGATGGTAGAACCAAAAACAAACTTTGGGAACAATTATTATATTGCTATAATAAGCTAGTTCGGCATATTCGATCTTTAACCGACTCAAAATGCTCAAGATTTTACTCGCTTAGTGACGCGTTTAATTAAAATTCACATTTTCAAATTACGTATTTCATTAACATTCGCGTTCTCTAAATAATTTACTCTTTTCCCAAAATCTCGGTCAATCGTTAATTCGTTAATCGGTCATTATCACCCCTTAGAACGTTGGGCGCCAATTTATTACAGAATCTTACCTGTCTCGGTCGAAAACCCTTCATCCCCCAACTGGGATGCAAGGGCGGCAATTTTTGGGAGGCTAATGCTCGCGGAAAAGGTCGCGGGTGGGCGCCACTCGCTTCGTTACCGAAACCTGCCTCAGTGCCGTCGCTTCGAAGCGAGAAGGCCTCGACGGCTGCCACTTCAACCAGCGAAAGAAGAAATTACACCAGCGTTACAATATTTCACAACTATATTGAATCAATCCGAAAACTCAAACTATCACAAGTCTCTATCGCCGGCGTCGCGTTACCCTATCATTACTCTTCACAAATTCAGCTACACTAATTCGTACTAAATTACTTACATCTATGGTGCTAATTAAATACCTGGAACTATCTCCGGTCGGGTTCGTTTCGGTTGAGTCTACTACGTTGCTATTGCTTCACGAAAATGGGGACTCTCCGCGTCGCCGCCTCTACTGCTGATTCGCCCTCGCACTTTATGTTATTCGTTGTCGCTATTGATAACCTGCGATCCACTCGTAACCGATTTCGCCGCACACGCCGGTTCGAATTGTACCAAGAGCCGCCAAATTCCGTCTGAACGTATTTATCGTACTTTTCGATCAAAAATCGTCTCGCAGCTAATTCCCGTGTGTAACTTTTCACCCACTAGCTTTGCCGAATCTCTCCCAACGTCTCCTCTTACTCGTTCACAATATGTAAGATAGAATATGGTATTAATTTTCTGCACTGCTGCTGATGACGACTTCTCCTTACCGTGGTCGCTGGCCAAATAGGCCGATCCATCACCTGCCCAACTCCCACAGAGCCTCGCTTAGCTATGTAGTTACCGCTTCTCCGGTATCTGAAATTCCGTTGCCGCCAAAGTACTATTGGGAATATGCAGGCGGGTGTATTGGCCCATTGCACTTGTTGCACGCGCCTTTGAAAAGTGCACTTTCTCGCAGTTATCGTTGTCGGAACGCACCCTTTCCATTTGCCGCTTGGTGGCGGTTCGATCGTCTCTTGACATTTGTCATGTTTACGTTTACCTTGTGATGAATATTATCTTGATTGGATAATTGCGGAGAAATTTTAATTCCACATATCTGAAGTGTTCGATCTTCATATGGCTGCCCGGAATTCACTAGCCTTGCATAATATTCAACATATCGTCTTTGGGACGGTATTGTAACACCTTCCTTATTTTTAGCTCGTTTTTCATCGTGAAAGGTCAATGCACTTTCAGCAGTTGTTTTCATCCGACAATGTAACCAATAGCAACAAATCATAGTACCTGTTCGACCTTTTCCTGCCTTACAATGCACAGCCGCAACATTTTCCTAATCTGCTTTTAATCAAGCATATACATCATCACAGAATTCTTTTATCAATCTAATTGGTGGCGGATTGTGATCATCAAACGGATACAAAACAACTCTCCCATGCAATCTATTTCCATCAGAATGTCGTTCCGTACATAAATTGTAAGTTTTATAGTGGTCTTTATGTTTCTCTGCGAGAAAATCATACACGCACTTAATTTTAATTCGAAAAATACTTTCAATGTTTACAGCTGGATAGCCCATTGCCATTAATTTAGTAGTTGTAGCATTTTTGCTACACGGAATCCCTTTTGTTTTTCCTTTTGTTGTGGTGGCTGTTGTCTGCCGCTGGTGGTCATTTCCGCTTGGCTCCTTAGCTACGTTGTGGGTTGCTCGCTTCTGGGTCAGGTAATCGTCGATCGTATTATGTAAATCGACGGCGATGGCTTGGCTTGGCGGGGAGCGCTCGTTTCCATCACAGGGGAGTCCAAGTTCGTCGCGACCCAATTACCATTATAATTGCAATTTTTATTACAATTCATTCAATTCAATTATAATTACAATTTTTATTACAATTAATTAACATTACAAAAAATTTTTTCCATGTACAATTTGCCCTACGCCCTGGCGTAACAAAACTTATCTCAGATTGTCGTCCAATTTTGTTCCATTTAGTTACCACCACTCAGCTATACAACAGAAGAATACAATCTTGACAATATGCCTTTTGGTAAGTCCAGTTAGGCAGGATATTTCGTGTTAGTTGATCAGTTCAATATCATTGGCCGGAAAGAGACCGTAAGCTCCATCTGGACCCAGTCCTTGCCACCAGCTTTCATAGATTTGATCGATATGAGTTATCACATCTCCCGGGTCGAATGTAATTTCTAATTCATCGCAGCCTGAAGTCATAGAGTGCTCGTGCTTTTAATCCGCCATCATTTTCTTGCAAAAGCTGTTGTTGTTTCTGCTGAACTGTTGAAGTTATGACAGGATCTTCAGGATCCATAAAGAACCTTGAATCTTGATGGGCAAGTCAACTTAATTCCTTTGGAATGCCCTGGATGATTTCATAAGAAGGTTACTCTATTCTAAGATTTATTCCAGAAAACTACCGCGAACGAACTCAGCTGCGGTTAATTTATTTAGTTCGCGAAAAAGACGGATTTGAAACTTTTTTTTTGATAACCGAGTTTTATCTTTTTTCATACATCGAAGTCTTCACACAGACGCATGCCAGCTTATGGAACACATTCGAGAAAGGTTTGGCTAATCGAGAGGTTAATTTCAGGGTTGACGCACAAAACTGTATTTTTACACGATCTATCACTGGAGGGAAGTGTCTCGGAGTTTATATGCTTTCTTCAATTTCAACTTGGCATTGTACGAACAAAACAAATTTGACAGATTTTCCTCATTTCTGACCACAAGGCACGATAGTAATCCTTCTTCGATTCTGGCTGAACACAAATTTTGGGTTTTCGCTTTCAAACCCAATAACAAACCTTCATCGTGAAAACACGAATATTCAGTCCATGGACTTTCGCACAATCTCACATTTCGTTCGCACTATCCTCGGACAACCCGTTTTATGAATTTCCGACACGAAAATTTCAATCTCTCTTCCCGAGTTTTTTCGCTTGCAAGTCGCGAAATCTAATCGAATCAGTCCACTAATCTTCACCGTCCAACAACAGAATCGGAAAAAAACTCAATTCAAACTCATGCCGTTTTCTTACTTTGCACTCGTCGATGCGCACCGAGCTCTGAAACGCGACTCCCATCACTCAATTCACAACATTCTATCCCCAAAATGTGTGACTTCAACAATCCCAGGCTCACGAGCGAGTTCTGAT
Organism: Nemotelus nigrinus; assembly: GCA_947369275.1. Classification (NCBI taxonomy): domain Eukaryota; kingdom Metazoa; phylum Arthropoda; class Insecta; order Diptera; family Stratiomyidae; genus Nemotelus; species Nemotelus nigrinus. Next base: position 100,808,647 of record OX376374.1, read on the forward strand.
AATGTCAAATGCAACATTCTCAGGCCCGTCGATATTTTGGGGAATTCCTTGATTCGCAGCGCTGGTTTTTCCCCGAAATGCCTTCATTCGTATTGCATGCTCAACTAACATGGAAATTCGATCTGATGGTTATGCGAATTTGTATTTCCATGCAAATTGAGCACGCAGGAAACGAATGTTTGCATGAAAATTTGTGCACTTAATACAAATTGCAAGAGTTTCCAATTCAAAGCTATTGTAAAGACCAAAGTAAAACGATTAACTTTGTGATTAGATGGTATATTTATTCGTATATCTCGTGTTGATCACAAGATGTCTTCTCTCAGATTGGCTCAGATCCACACATGTAGAGGCGTCGCCCACTTCAGGATGTGTAGCGATTAGTAAGCACAACTCAGAACCAGACCGGAGTCCAGAACCAAGAGTGCTAAGGTTGAAAAGTGGAATGGCTGCTGCCATTCAAGAGGCAAATTCAAATAAAAAAATAAAAAAAGAATTGCTCCGAGAGCAGGGTGACCTAGAAATGGCCGTGAAGGCCCCTCGTCCGCATTAGCGGAGTACCCTGCAACCAACCCCGACGGATGCTGGGGTGCCGCTTTGCTAGCTCGCTGCAGCTGGGGTGGGTTCATAAAACAATGGAGTCGGTTGGCTCTCTGAAAACGGGATGCTACCTATAATTTCATCCTTGATTATAGTGTAGCTGCAAACTGGTATAATGGTATACCTGAAGGAAAAAGGGGCTCGATTCCGTACAGGAAACCACCCGTGGCTCTGCAACATGGGCTGACTAAGCAGACCTAGTGCTCGTGTGGACGCACGGAGCCAGAAAGTTTAAAATCTTAAGCGGAAAAAGGGGGAAAAAATACCTCTCCATTCACAGGAACCCGGGTGAGACTGACAGCCCCGAGCCCCCGATGGTGGCGGAGCCCTGACCCCCGATGGTCTGGGGTCCTCCACCCACTGACATTGGCCTGACTATAAAAAAATGCAAAATGGAAACTCTAAAAATGGCCAATGTCCCTCCCTAATGAATAGCTGAAAAGCTAAGCTAACTATATATATAGCTAACATTCGAGAACTCTGGAAAGAGAAAGTCCTCCCGGGCTCTTGCCCAAAAAGAAGGCCAAAGGTATAAACTGGTTAACAACTCATTTTATTTACTGTAAGTTTTGAAAAGACATACAAAACATATTTTTTTTTGTTTTCTTTGTCCTTTTTTAAGCACTCATAATGAAAGTATTTATTTCGAGTGTTAATTCGATGTAGCAAACTATGCATATTATGCACATACTTGATTCAAATTCGAACATTTATGCATACATGCACCTATATAAAAAATATATTCTTAGTTGTAATATTTGTTTAAGTATTATGAAATTCATCAATTGTGTTTCTGTATTCAAAAGTGAAACACGAATTACACGCATCCGACAGATCGGAAAACGAGTGTTACTTCTAAATATACTGAATCGTGGTATTTTTACACTTGAACATATTGATACACATATTGATATTTCGACTTTCGATAGCGGAAAACATATCAAGACAGCGTTGTTAAATATCACTAGCCGCTATTAAGATAACTTGAACTTACTTGGAGGTCAGCTAAGTACATATAACTATTCAAATCTTTTTGACAGCGATTAATTGAGATGTTGCACAGCTTGAGTTGCTCTTGACGTGTTTCATGCACCTGTGCACCTGTTGTTTCTCCAGTGTAAAAGCTTAACCCTTATTTAATCGGTGATCAAGTAGATGGTCGATACCTTGCACCATCGAGGGACATATTATATCACCAGTGACTTCATGAGATTGCCGTTTGTTATCAGATTGTTTGGTAGGGATTATAGGAACTGATTGGCTTGGCAGCGACAATGTCAGTGATGCGGCACAGACTTTCGGCAGGTTGCCATTTAATAAGAACGATCACTTGAACACCTTTGATCTCCTATTCCGTCTCCTTGCAGGAACTGGACGATACTCTCCTCCGTTATCACACTGCTCACAAATTTGTAGCGAAAATGTAATTGAAAATGTGTGTGGCCTTTGCACAACTCAGAACCAGACCGAAGTCCAGAACCAAGATGGCTAAGGTCCAACAAGGTGGAAATGACTATTGCCATCCAAGAGGCAAATTCAAATAAAAAAAAGTATTGCCTCGAGAGCAGAGTGACCTAGAAATGCCCGTGAAAGCCCCTCGTCCGCATTAGCGGAGCACCCTTCAACCAACCCCGACGGATGCTGGGGTGCGGCTTTGCTGGCTCGCTGCGGCTGGGGTGGGATCTTTAAACAAAGGGGATTGGTCAGCTCTCAATAAAACGGGATGCTACGTATTATTCATCCGTCATAATATCGTTGCCGGAAACTGGTATATAAAAATACCCAAGGGACAAAGGGGGTAAGGAAACCACCCGTGGCTCTGCAACATGGGCTGACTAAGCAGGCTCAGTGCTCGTGACGACGCACGGAGCCAGAAAATTGAAAATCTGAAAAGGAAAAAAGGGGGTAAAACACTGCCTCTCTTTTCAAAGGAACCCGGGTGAGGCAGGCAGCCCCGGGCCCCCGATGGTGGCGGAGCCCTGACCCCGATGGTCTGGGGTCCTCCACCTACTGATATTGGCCAGTTTTCAAAAAGCATAAATCCAAAGAGTGAAACCTAAGCAGTGTGGCCAATATCCCTCCCTTTTAAGATTAAGCTGAAAATCGCAGGAAAAACTCGAGTTAGTCATTGGCCAGCCAGGCCATACGCGGACCCTGAAAAGGAAAGTCTTCCCGGGCTGGCGCCCAATAAGAAGGCCAGAATTAATCTTTTAGAAATTCATTATTATTTTTATAAATTTAACGCTAATCAATCCAATCATGTCGGTCAAAAACAATTAGTTATCCTTATATTAAATAACAGTGATTTAATCCGTCAACGTGAAGCTCAATCGTTAAAGAAGGACTTTTAACTATGATTTGTTTTCTTCAAAAGCTTTTGAGGACCACAGCACTCCTTTTTTTTCTCTTTTTTTTTCTTATTCTTATTAGCTCCAGTCGATAAATAACATTTATTTCTGTCTGTTACCGCATGAGGGCGGTAGAAATTTAACTTTTTGAATACCCGACTAGGTCACCGGCGGTAGCTAACTAGTATTGAAAGGCACGACATGTCCGCGTCCGAGTGACACGCCCGCCCCCACTCGCGCACACTACTCCGCCAAATCACACGCACATCACAATATTTCCTTTAGTTAAACATTTCGTGTTTTTTTTTCATTTTTATTGAACAAAATATATTTATTTCTCGGTTTTGTTTCACAGTAGTACTTGACAGTTTTATTTCTTTGTCAATATATATAAAACTGCGCATGGGTGATTTTATACTGCGTAAAACAATAAGTAAGATGTCAATTTTTCTTTTCTCATGTTTTATGTCATAATTACTTTTAAATTTGTATGACTTTAAATTGCAATGGATACATACATTTGCACTGGATAATCATAGCTATATTGACTCTAAAACAGAAATTCAGGCATTAAAATACTGGCTGTTATTAATTTCACTAAACAGTTCATTGACTCAAAATTGTCATAATTTAGTTGGATATCCATTACATTCATTAACATCTTCACATCATATGAATTTAGAATCTTGAAATAAAAGAGATTGCGTTGGATTTTCAGCAATCTCACAAATTAGTTTTAACATAAATCGAGGCAATGCGCATGAACATCTTAAACTTTGTTAAAACTCCACAATACATCTAAACACATAACAGTGTCTTCACTAATTTATCTCATATTGAATACGTCCGACATATGTTCTTACTCTGAATTTCATCAAGATATCCTCAAATCTCACAAAAACTGATCGAAACACTACATTCACGAAAATTATGAAAAATGTACTCCGGTCACCACTTATGCGTCCTTTACAGCATACATAAACAATACAACATCTTCGAAATTGTCTGATTTCGCGAGTTTTGAGTTGCTGACGGATAATCTTCGCTGAATTGTTGAGCCAACTCTTCTTGATTAGAGGCGTTAAGCATCACTTGGGGCTTCTGAAATGCAAAAACTGATGACAAAGATTCAGCTGCATTGGAAATAAAAGATCTTTCAGATGACACTCCGAACATTGTCTGTAGTGCTTGATGTATTCGCCCAACAACCTGTACAAGAGAGTTGGACAAAAAAAATCAGATTTCGGAGATTAATAAACATTTGAGAACATTTCGGTCTTATCTGGCTACCGCAGTGAAAACACATGAATCGACAGCAGAATCACAATTCTGATTACGTCTTAGAGATGTTAAGGAAATGCTGGCTTTCTGACATGAATCCCCATTATGGCATTGAATGAAAAGTCGATAAAAACTTCGAACCCTTCGCCATTGTTGACCTTTTTCGTCACTTGCCCGCCGATAAGGGTAAAACACCGCCACAAAGAATTATATTTGACGTAGCACATTTTTACATTTGCAGCCATTCGACCAGTTCCAAAAAATAATTATTTAAATAGCAAATTAGATGATGATGATGTTATTCCAATTTGAACACAAACTTTGTTCCGCACGCCTGCTTCAGAATTCAGATCTGATTCTTCGAAACAAATGTGCATCAGCATCCAAGAGTCTAATATGGGAACACGGATAGCAATTTCGTATCTGTGATACTAAACGTTCCTGGCCTTGATCAGAATTATTTAAACTTGCCCAGCACACAAACATTAACATTTCTTCAATTCCTAACGCAAATCAGCAGCAGCACAGGCGATTTGTTACAATCATGCAATCAGCAGCACTCAGGAACACGAAACTTATCAGCGAACTTGCTACATAGCTACACAGACGCAAGAAGCACCAGTCCGATTCGATTCAAAAATAACATTCCGTACAACGTCAATCGAAGGCCGTCTAAAAACTACTCCAATCCTAAGCCATGCGATAATCACGACACAAAACACACTAAATCAAAAAAATGAGCACGTTTCAGCACGTTCAAAAGTTTGCTGCTGACCTCCAAACTCTCACTCACTAACCACCGACCGACATTCTCGCCGATCTACCCAAAGCACATTGCTCATGGCAATGGAATGCCATTAAAACATTGCCTTATAAGGTGAAACCGGGAATCGAGAAATCGATGGATGGGGAAATCGATTGTAATATACCTGAGGTGAATTCAAACATTAGCACCGCTAATTGCCTATCGCTAGGAGCAACTGAAATGAAATTTTCCTAAGGGCGTAGTCACACTGTGACGAAAAGTAAAGGTGAAATAATTTCAATAAACGTTTTTTTTCCCAATAAATTTTATTGAGTGGCACAAAGGATTTCAATAAACATTAGGCCAAATAATGCTTTTTGGGTGGCACAATGACGAAATGAGTCGAAGGCCACAAACATTACAAGATTTATGCTGCCATGAGAGAAAGTGTACGAGTTTGTTTGAACTGGCGCAACACTACATCTAGTGACATTACTTACTAAATATGCCTACATATCCTTATCATAGTTTCACTTAGTTGTAGTATGCTTGGCTATTTTAAATTTATGTAATCTTCAACTGTGTGAATGTGCTCTTTGAAGATCGATTATTTTGTAGCTTGAACAATCTTCTGCGCATCCGTATTTAATAAATGCTATCAGCGAATTTACTTTCTACCAAAAATCCGTAATTTGAAAATCAAAAATAATCATATATGCCTCTCTTCGTAGGAAAATCAATCAATCTTTCATTTCATTGTCAGCAAGCAAAAATCATGGACAACTATAGACTTTTTTTTCAAAAGATTTCAGAAAGCATATCCATTTTTCCTCATTCCACTTCTGTTTTCACAAATTTTATTCTAAGTTACGCTAAGGATATCTTTTATCTATTATCGAACGACTGAATAAATAGTTATGCATATACAGCTACGTTATTTTTTTAATCCCGAAAAGAATTTCATCCATCTTCAATTAACCATGTATTTAGTGCATCCGAACATTTTATTTAGCTTTATCACATTAATTCTAATATTTTCCATTATTGAAAGGTTGATATTGTAGCGATTTATATGAACGTGAGTGCTGCTAGACTTAGGACAACTCAAAACCAGACCGAAGTCCGGAACCAAGATGGCTAAGGCTCAACAGAAGTGTGAATGGCTGCTGCCATTCAAGAGGCAAATTAAAAAAAAAAGAATTGCCCAGAGAGCAGGGTGCCCTAGAAATGGCCGTGAAGGCCCCTCGTCCGCATTAGCGGAGCACCCTTCAACCAACCCCGACGGATGCTGGGTTGCCGCTTTGCTAGCTCGCTGCGGCTAGGGTGGATTCATGGAAAATTGGGTTGGTCAGCTCTCAAGAAAACAGGATGCTACGTATTATCCATCCGTCATAATAGCGTAGCCGCAAACTGGTATGTAAAAATACCCAAGGGACTTAAGGGGGCATAGTTCCGTTAATAAGACCACCCGTGGCTCTGCAACATGGGCTGACTAAGCAGACCCAGTGCTCGTGACGACGCACGGAGCCATTAAAATTGAAATTCTGAAAAAAAAACGACGACATGGAAAAACGCTGCCTCTCTTTTCAGAGGAATCCAGGTCAGACAGACAGCCCCGGGCCCCCGATGGTGGCGGAGCCCCGACCCCGATGGTCTGGGGCTCTTCACCCTCTGATACTGGCCATTATTCAACAAATTCAAAATCTAAAACAAAACGGAAACTACTATGTATGGCCAGTATCCCTCCCTTATAAGGAAGATGCTGAAAATCCGCAAGAAAAACTAACTATTCATAGGCCAGCCAGGCCTTACGCGGACCCTGAAAAAGAAAAGAACTTCTCAGGCCTTCGACCCAATAAAAAGGACAAAAGTTTTCAATTTACCAGATCATTATTATTTCACTCATTACATTAATTTTTATAGTTATTACCATGTATCATACATGATATAGATGATAATTAATTAATAGCAAAGTCTACAGATAGGGAATTTCATCATATTTTCCATCTTAGTCATTCACGAATCGTATAATTTCCTTGGTCTACATCCATATATATAATGCATTCAGTCGCTCTTTAAGAAAGAATCATACAGTTTAACTAAATCATTTAACTTATACGGCCTCCATAAATTTCACTGTACCATCAACGGACCCTCCAATCGAAACGGCTACAGTGCCTCAGATGCCAAATATCCCTATTAACGAACTGGTCAACATGTATAAAAAACTTAAAAATCAGGAGGTTGTTGATGACAGTATTGGTCTTAGCCAGCTCCATATACACCACTTTTCAGTTGGCTACCTCGCTCTCGGACTAACTCTATCAACGATCATTTTGATATACTGCAAATTCGCTAAGCGCGATCTTTCGCGACACAAACCATCTGCGCAACCAGCATCTTCATTCAGAATAGAACCTGACACTCTCAAAGAATCTTGAACTAGTGTTCAACGCGGGGAGGAATTTTTCCTTTGATTGGCTAAAATTTTTGTCTGGTAATTGATAGTAACGTTTGCGGAGAAGCATGGCAATTTTTTAGGTGTAGATCTACCATAATCATTTTGGTAATTGGATGCATGTATGGCAGCAGCATTGGGTGTTTGGCGTCAAACGATATTTGGGCTTCTTGAAGTCTGCCTCCTACTCGGACTATGCCGTGTTCGTCGATGAACGGAGTCAAACCGTGTAATGCGCTGTCTTGTCGGTTCTGCGGATGGCTGCAAATGTCGTATGTCATTGGCAAACTCTTCTTGTTGCATTGATTTAGCTAGCATATATAGAGCTAGCTCAAGTTCTTCTGGAGTTAGGTGCTCCTGGTGGTTAGTTACTCTTCGTGATCTTTTCGAAAAACGAATTACGTATGCCAAAATGCGTTGCAGTTTCGCAAATGAGTTTCTATGCTCAATCCCTTTAATTGTACTCGCCAGCTCAGGTGTTAAAGCTACTGAAAGTGCTTTGTAGCGTAAATGTGGTTGAGAAAGGCCTTAGCACAACTTAGAACCAGACCGAAGTCTAGAACCAAGAGTGCTAAGGTCAGAAAGGGGAATGGCTAGTGCCATTCAAGAGGCAAAAAAAAAAAAAAGAATTGCCCCGAGAGCAGGGTGCCCTAAAAATGGCCGTGAAGGCCCCTCGTCCGCATTAGCGGAGCACCGTTTAACAAACCCCGACGGATGCTGATTTGCCGCTTTGCTAGCTCGCTGCGGCTGGGGTGGGTTCATGAAAAATGGGGATGGTTGGCTCTCTAGAAAACGGGAAGCTACGTGATATTCATCCGTCATGAATTCGTAGCCGCAAACTGATATGAAAACATATCCAAGGGCAAAAGGGGGCGTAGCTCCGTAAAGGAAACCACCCAGGCTCTGCAACATGGGCTGACTAAGCAGACCCAGTGCTCGTGACAAAACACGGAGCCAAAAATTGAAAATTCTACAAACAGGAAACAAGGGAAAAGTGCTACCTCTCTTTTCAGAGGAGCCCGGGTGAGGCAGACAGCCCCGGGCCCCCGGTGTTAGTGGAGCCCTGACCCCGATGTTCTGGGGCCCTCCACCCTCTGATACTGGCCATATTAATCAAAAATCCAAAAAGCTAACACAAAGAAAACTGAATATATTATGGTTGGCCAGTATCCCTCCCTTGTAAAATTCTAAAATTTAAGAAAAAAACTATTGATTACTCATTTTTAGGCCAGCCAAGCCATGCGCGGACCCTGAAAACGAAGAAAGAGCTTCACGGGCCTCCGCCCAATAAGAAGGTCTGGGGGTCTCGACTTAAGAATTCATTATTATTTACCGTTTGTGTATTTTCTATTTTCATTACAATACAAATTCAAAATTCTCAATTATATATGTTAATGTACTAGTCGTAATATCACATGTATTGTATAGTTACTTTATGTGAATGTTTAAGTTCTGAGTTTAGACCTTGAGATAGCTTCACGATAAAGTGATTTGAAGTATCCAAGAGTTATTTATCCCCCTTTTTTTTTGTTTTTTGTTTTTTTTTTTAAATATGCTGCGATATAAATCTACGGTTCGAGAATAATTCCGTTCAAATCAATTATTCAGAAGTGAAATTATCTCACGTCTCTAGCTATATACACGGCGCTCGACACTATCGCCATATTGCAGTGTGTTATAACAATAATTAGGAAGTAGTTGCAGAGAAATGCAATATTATTTATACATTATTCAGTCTCGTATTGAGTAGTAGCTATGACTTAACACACTGTCTTCTTTAAGGAAAAGTTAGTACTTCGAATTACATAATAAAAGAGCCCCTAAACTCTATTGTTTGGCCATACATATGACGATAATATGTTATCGGGTTGGTGATCGAACACACATGCATTTGTGGATTTCACTCCCTTATATTAAAAATAATTGATTTAAATAAAATTTCTTTCAAGTTTTCTTAGTTTATCTTGAGGTTTCTTGCAAGTACTTGAATGCATTCAAATTACTTTTGACATAGTGTTTGTACCTAACATAGCCTTTGAGCACAGTTACAAAGAAAACTGAAGTTATGAAAACAGTTATGACAAACGATACGTCCTTCCTGAACGCGCCTCGGTACAATCTTTCATTTTCAACCAGCTCATCTTACATCATGGAAAGATAGAACGCTAATATGCTAACAAAATTTGCTTATCTTCTGTAAGATTCTTATACATTCTTTCTATTTTTTTTCTTAGGTTGAATATCTTAA
>OX376374.1:100818526-100876766 GCA_947369275.1 Nemotelus nigrinus
GAATTTCGCTCGCTCGTGTCGAAATGGATTTTGCGTTTCGAGACAGTCGGTTTTGAGTCGTGGTGGCGACTTGTCGTCCTGGAGATGGCGGCCGGTTTTTCTTGTCGAGTTCGTGACTTGGCCGGCCAGCTAAAACGTGAAACAGAGAAATACCGGATTCGAGTAGCTTATTGTTTAAAGATCTTGATCGTTGTGTGAAATAAATACTTGTGATGCCTGAACGATTCAAACGAATAGTATCAAAGTGACATGTGTGCTAGATATTGAAGTGTGCTCGCGCATGTACATAAAGTGCGTTATTCGAATTCGAGCACAGTGCATAGTATATGTCATTATATGGCATATGAGCACCGTGGCGACTTAAAATTGCAAATTAACTCCTGAGATTTAGTTCAGTATTGACCGTGAGTGGTAAAATCGAACATTCTTAGCATTATGCGGGAACGTTTAATGAACTATGCAAAAGTGTGTGTGACGCTCTTTCTGATTTTGACATTTTGAAAAGTGTATGTGAACGACAAGACGATGATCACAGTGACGAAGACGACGATGTCAAATCGATCGCGATAACCGAATACGAACACAGAATAAGCCGTATGAGTATAGCAAATAACGACGAGGCAGAGATAAGTAGTGTGAGTGGCAAGCAGCATGCGTTCGCGTTAACATTTCGTGATGTTGAAGACTCAATTCGGCCATTCGATGGAACAAAAGTGTATTCGGTGAATGAATGGCTGATGTATATGGAAGAGACGGCTATATTGATGGGCTGGGATGATATGCAGAAATTGATATTTGCGAAGCGATCGCTAAGAGGTTTCGCTAAACTGTACGTACAGAGTGAGACAGGAATAAACTCTTTCGAAATATTGAAAAATGCTTTAATTGAAGAGTTCGGAGAGCTAATGACTAGCGCAGATTTGCATCAAATGCTACGAAAAAGGAAAAAACAACCATCGGAAAGTTGTTGTTGATGAAAGAACTAGCCTTTCGTGGATCAGTTGATGAGCAGTCCGTAATTCAGTACATAATTGATGGAATTGACGATGTAAGCAGCGATAAACTTAGGCTGTATGGAGCGACGGACATGAAAGATTTCAAAAACAAACTAAAAACATACGAAATTGTCCGAGACCGACGCATAGTAGTTAAAAAAGAATCCACGATGCGAAAAACTTCTGATCGGGAGTCGTGTGATAAGTACAAGGTGCATTGTTTTAATTGTGGTGAAATCGGACACAAGTCGAGAGAATGTAAAAAAAGAAAAAGGCGTCAAATGTTTTCGGTATAATCAATTTAGTCATAGAGCATTTGAGTGCGAAGACTCAAAAGAGAATTTGAATAAAGTCAACTTCGCAGTAAACTCTCATTTGAATTCGATGAGGAAAGCAATATTGATTGGAGCAGTTCGTTTGGAAGCTCTTATTGACACAGGCAGCCAAGTCAATTTAGTAAGTGCTAACGTTCACGAGCAAATAGGAGCACCACTGTTGTTCATATCGGACCTAATACAGTGGTACCTCGACATACGAGTGTTTCGAGCGAAATTTCGCTTTGAGATGCGAGCCAGGTTTGAGATACGAGGAAGCGCTCACAACACCACTGCACACGATGAGTTGTGAGTCGATTAGTGGATCTTGTCGATGAGTTTCAAAGGAAGGTGTGAAATCCGCCGTTGCATTTCGATGCCAAATGTTTTCGCACATTTTAGAACAAAAGATCGTGGGAGGTTTCCCGAATAGTATGTGAGTAGTAGATAAGAATATTTTGTTTATAAATATAGGTCGCAATTACGATATTTAGGTCAGTTAAAAGCTACAGCTGTGAAATAAACGTTTAACACGAAAAGAGAGTTTTAATACAAAGTGAAAATTGTGCGAGACAACGGCCGTCGAGTTTATATGTGGTGCGCGATTTAAAAACAAACGAAAACGTTATAAAAGTTATTTTTATAGCAATGATGCCGAAGAAGAAAATGATGTCGATGAAACTAAAGCGTGAAATCATCGAAAAAAGTGAGCAAGGTGTGCGAGTGATTGACTTAGCGAGGATGTACGCGCGTAGCACATCAACAATATCTACTGTGCTTAAACAGAAGGAGACGATAAAGGGTATAACGCCAGCTAAGGGTGTCAAAATCATTTCTAAGCTCCGGACCTCACTCAATGAAAAGATGGAGAAACTATTTATGGTGTGGGTGACAGAAAAGCAGCTTCAAGGAGGAACTTTAACGCAAAGCATCATATGCGAAAAGGCACGAGCGATTTACGATGATTTGCTAAAGCATGTAGCACTTGCAACCGATCCCCAATCTGTTTGCGAGTTGCACTGTTGTAAACGTGGTAAATAATGCTTCCCAACCAAGAGTCTTAAACCGCAATTTTCAATTCCTCGACCATCGTCTCATCATAGGAAAGAAATTTCAAAATTACATTCATCATCCCGTCGCAGTCGCGCATCCCCGTTCAACAACCATCACTGCTTTCGTAAGATCTTTTCTACACGCGTTTCTCGTGTTTTCGGGAAAATTCTCTTCATTTCATTTAGCTTCTGAAGCCGTGCTTCCTAGGTGGCCCGTGTGAAAAATATTATCCTGAGCTTTCTGTGTTTTTTTTTGTGGTGGTAAGCTCGGACGTGTGGTTTCTCGGCTCAGGGAAAAGGGATCGAGCGATTCGTACCGTCGCCCGTGTGGTGATCTAATCAAGAAGTCCCGATTGCGAGGTCATCTGCGTTTACGGTGTGTTCCGCGGGCAAACAGTGTGGCACGAATCCTTGGAAACCTCCAAACAACGGAAAATTTTTGAAGAAATAAATGGAAGACCTCTTTTAACTCGCATACAAGCGCATATGTGTTTTCCCGAGCACGAATCCACTCGAATTATCAGTGAAACAGCCTCCCACCGAGAGATCTTAAGCAGAAAATATACTCTGGGTATATCCGGATAAATGGTGCCCGGAAAAGGAAAAAAAATTGCGGTTTTTGTAGTTGGGTTATGGAATTAAGCCTACACAGATATCTCCTCGCCGGTAGCAATACCTTTACTACTAACACCGGTGGGCAGTGCTGAATACATGCCAACCCGAGGTTCGTGAAACAAAGAAAAATTATGATACGCGATGCGATCTGTGATCTCTTGGAGTCATTGCTCTTACATTGTTAGGTGTTTATCTGCATTTTCGGATAGTTGCAGACACGACGGTGGCTGGAATCGGGTTGAAAATTGTGGTACCGGTCAAAAAGTGAAACAGTTTTGCATTACCTATAGATTAACATGGCCTAAATGGAACGGCCCGTATTATTAAGAGACTTTAGCCATAAATAGAGAGAAAAAAGAAAAAAAACGGGGAAAAATTATCATTATATTTGTTTGAAGATTAAGGGGTTATATACAGTTAGAAGGCCGGAAAAAGACGTTTTTTCATTAATTTTTTGTGAAAAGGTATTTTACTTTACAAAAACAAAAAGTATAAAAAAAAAAGTTAGTGCCAACACCCAAGTTTATAATGGCACTAATAATTTGTTAAAATATTGATCTGGTGCGCTCCTCCAGACGATCTCCTGAAGGTCTTCCAAAAAAAGGTGTTCGGCGGTGACCACGATTTCTCCGGTATAATTCATTTCAAGTCAAAAAACCAAACAGATTCTTTTAGTAGATGGATAAAGCTAGGTATTGAACGAAGGAATAATCGAGCTTCAGTTTTTTGACAAAATGGCAGCTTCGTAAGAAAAAAAATCGAATTTTTGACCAAAATTGCCATTTAAAATTGTTTAAAAAAAACAGAAATAATTATCCGAAATCTTATTCCTTCGTTTAATACCTGAGAAATATATCTGAGAAAGTTGTGTTAAAATTTCAAACCGTTTGGTCGAGCCGTTTTTTAGAAATCGTGGTCACCGACTTGGAAACATAGTTTTGAGAAAAACGCATTTAAAGTTTCGAAAGAAATTAACACATATATCATATTTTTTTTAGTTACATGGAGTCATCTATTTTAGGGCCGTAAGATGTACCTTTTGTAGCCTCACCAGCTTCTAATACCTCGATTTGATGCTGTCTACGAGCCATTCTTCCCTCTCGCTTACTCCCATGCGCTTCGGTCTGTTCTCCGCCTACTTTCTAACAGTCCGAAATATGATTGCAAATATGCGTATATCTCGGAAAAAACTTGTCGGATCGATTTGAAATTTTCAAGGTATATGATCGGTTAAATATACATTCTGAAAATGCAATAAATAAAAAATCGATTTTAACTGTATATAACCCCTTAAGACGAATTATATAGTATATATGTGGAGGAATTTGTACGGATAGTAACTATCCGTCCTGATTAAGTATATTTGGTACAGCGGATATTGGTGAACTTATTTGAATAACGTTCAGAATCGAATTATTGTTATCTTACTCACGGCGTATGCGTCGACGCTACTTAATTAAGATGATTTGTATGAGTGAGTTTCATGAATTCAAAAATTATTTTTTTTGTTCTTCTTTGGCCACTGAAGATTAGCCTTGATGCTTGTCATGAGAAACTCTTTGTGCTTAAATCCCATTGGGAACAGTTGTTAAATTAATTTTGAACTGAGCGTTAGTTGTCGGTGGCGTTTTTACACATCAAACTTCTTTCTTTTATAAAACAAGTAAAAAAAAATTTTTTTTTAAGTTATTACATATATCCTAATTCGAAACGCTTATAAGAAAAGAATCCAATTAAATACAAATAAAACGCGGATTGTTCAGGACGTCAATGAAAGAGAGTTTATTGATTGAGAAGGATACGCCGAGAATGAATGCATACGGGAACAGAGATTCCGTCTTGATAGTAGGAGTGTTTTCTGGCTTTATTCTTTTTTTGTTTGGACACAAGGCGGTGCGTGTTGTTTTCCGCGAATTGTCTCTCGAAAAATAATTAAAACGTACTTAAAATATGAATTGATTAAGCATAGTAACACTGACATAACTTAATCATCATTGAAATTTATTGGTTCTTATTTAAACTTAATCTTGAGAACAATGTCACATAATATTTTTGAATTTGATTTGTTATTAATAATAATTAATGGAAATTGTTCTTTAGTTGTTCCCCAAATAATAATACCTTGCTAAGGATAAAAGCGGAAGATGGCGAAATAGCTACCTTGTAAATGTTTGTTTGGAATGCTATTGTATTTCTTTTCTTTTCGCACGCTTACGCCACACCAGCCGCGTAAGACTATAAGATATTTAAATATATGTTAAGGAAGAAGAATGAACTTACTGTATTAGATTAACCTTGGATGTATCAGACACTTATTAAGAATTTAATAATAATGTATTGTTAACACTATACTAACCTCAGGCCTTGTTATTGTCCTTTTTCTCTTTTCAGGGTCCGCGCGTGGCCTGGCTGGCCAATGATGGAATAGTTTTCTTGATTATTCGGCATTTTTCAGCGTCTCTATTATGGGAGGGATACTGGCCAAACAATTAGGTTTCATTTTGGTATTAGATTTTTGAATTTGTGAATTTGATGGCCAGTATCAGTGGGTGGAGGACCCCAGACCATCGGGGTCAGGGCTCCATTAACATCGGGGGCCCGGGGCTGTCTGCCTCACCCGGGCTCCTCTGAAAAGAGAGGTAGCACTTTTCCCTTGTTTCTTGTTTGTAAAATTTTCAATTTTTGGCTCCGTGTTTTGTCACGAGCACTGGGTCTGCTTAGTCAGCCCATGTTGCAGAGCCTGGGTGGTTTCCTTTACGGAGCTATGCCCCCTTGTGTCACTGGGTATTTTATATACCAGTTTGCGGCTACGTAATCATGACGGATGAATATTAAGTAGCATCCCGTTTCTTAGAGAGCAAATCAACCCCATTTTGTCAAGAACCCACCCCAGCCGCAGCGAGCTAGCAAAGCGGCACCCCAGCATCCGTCGGGGTTGGTTAAAGCGTGCTCTGCTAATGCGGACGAGGGGCCTTCACGGCCATTTCTAGGGCACCCTGCTCTCGAGGCAATTCTTTATTTTTGTTTTGCCTCTTGAATGGCATCAGCCATTCCACTTCTGACCTTAGCACTCTTGGTTCTGGACTTCGGTCTGGTTCTAAGTTGTGCTAAGGCCTCTCTCAACTACATTTACGCTACAAGCATATCCCACACACTTCCACAAACAAGGAATCGGACGACTCGTTTAAAGCCAGTCGGGGCTGGTTTGACGGCTTTAGGAAAAGGACCGGCATTCACTCCGTCGTCAGGCATGGTGACGCAGCAAGTTCGGATGTGAAGGCAGCTGAGGTTTTCATCAAAACGTTTTCCGAACTGATAGAAGCCAAAAGATACATCCCCCAGCAAGTCTTCAACTGTGACGAGACAGGGCTTTTTTGGAGAAGGATGCCGAATAGGACTTACATAACGGCGGAGGAGAAGACGATACCAGGTCACCAACCCATGAAGGATAGATTAACTCTAGCACTTTGTGCCAATGCGAGTGGCGACTGCAAAATCAAGCCTCTGCTAGTATATCATTCGGAAAATCCCAGAGCCTTTAAGGCACATAAGATTGTAAAAGAGATTCTGCAAGTTATGTGGAAGGCAAATCCTAAGGCTTGGGTCACCAGGAAATTATTTGTGGAGTGGACAAATTTGGTGTTTGGCCCTTCTGTTAAAAAATACCTACTCGAAAACAAGCTACCCATGCAAGCCCTTCTCGTCCTCGACAATGCCCCTGCTCACCCACCAAATCTCGAAGATGATTTACTTGAAGAGTTCAAATTTATAAAGGTTTTCTACCTGCCACCCAACACCACTCCTATCCTGCAGCCCATGGATCAGCAGGTGATTTCTAATTTTAAGAAGTTGTACACCAAGCACACTTTTCGGCGCTGCTTTTAGGCGACGGAGAACACAAACCTTTCCCTTTGAGAGTTCTGGAAGAACCACTTTGTCATCGTGATATGCCTAAAAATTATTGATCAGGCATGGCAGGGTGTTACAACGAGGACCTTAACCTCTGCATGGAAGAAGCTGTGGCCTGAAATTGTAGCTGAAAGGGCCTTCGAAGGGTTGGAAGCTGAAGTGTCAGTGGTAGAGGAGTTAATTTCTCTGGGAAAATCCACGGGTCTGGAGGTAGATGAGAGTGATGTGAACGAACTCGTCGAGGAACAGTCTCAGGAGCTTACAACTGAAGAGTTACACGATCTTCATTCGCAGCAGTATACGGTGGTTCAAAGTTTTGAAGAGGAGCCAGAACTGGAGGAGGTTATCGCTACAAGAGACATAAAGGAGATCTTGGGAATGTGGGAGAAAGTTGTAGAGTTCGTGGACAAAAATCACCCCGAAAAAGTGGCAACTGGTCGTGCATTGGAGCTGTTCAACGAAACTTGCCTAACGCATTTCCGCAATATCCTGAAAGAGAGGAAGAAACAAACCACTTTGGACAGTTTTTTTAAACGATCTGCTGGTGACAATATGCAAAGCGTGACGAAAAAAGCGAAGACCAGGGAAAATTAAGCGCTTCCACAAGCACTTCACTTTGATTTTTAATGAATTTTTTTAGTGAATTATTAATTATGTTTTTATAGAATATGTATTTGTTGTTTATGAAGAAATGTTTCTTTTTGTAAATACATTTTTCTTATTCAAAAACCTTTACAAAAAAACGGAGGTGGTTTTTTGAGAGCTGGAACGAATTAATGGCATTTCAATTAATTTCAATGGGGAAAATTGCTTTGGGATACGAGCAATTTGACATACGAGCAAGGTTACGGAACGAATTAAACTCGTATGTCGAGGTACCACTGTACTCACTAGTTTCGGTCGCAACTATGTAAAACCAGCAGGATATTTCGAAGCAGATGTCAGCGTTGATAATGATGTGTAATTTACATTGTTTTACGTTGTTTCGAAAGATATTATGCCGACACCAGTGGTAATCGGAAATGACTTACTGAAGCACACTGAGGCAATTATAAATCAAAGTGGTATCACCATAAGAAAAGCAGAGCCAGCAGCTATGTTCATGCAAGCCCAAACGTTGTAGCATTTGCCATTTCGAATTTTTCCTAAATTCACGGCAAACGACTTCTGATACGTAATGTATCAGAAGTCCTCTACAAAATGACCTCTAACGGCATCTTGTTTTCGAGAAATCGAAACACAAGCGATGTCGTATTAAAATTTCATTTTTCACAAATGAATTTACCGTATTAACGGTAAATTGTTTGTGTAAAATTTCGAGACCGGCACTGGACTGTGAGCATGCAGCGCTTGGCACCGGGCAGTCTTCGTATGTCGTGGCGGAAAGTAGCCGCTTTTGGCGTGGCGGGACGAGTAAATGTTGACTTTTCGTGGCAATTTTGGGCGAAATACTCGAGTCACCGTCGTACGCACAAGGCTTAGGGATAAGGAGAATCGAATGTGTGTTGGTCGTGTGCGCGCGAACTTGTGTCCATTCGCAACATCTGGAAATTTCGTTGCGAATCAGTTTAATTGGAAAACACGAAATAGTCGCGATTGAATGCGGCCACTAGAGTAATTTTGTGCATTGTGAAAGGCTTGCAATGGTTTTTGATGTTTTATGCGCACGTGGAGTGTAAACAGTTTGTCCTACGTGTTAGCCTTACCTCAGAGTCGATTCGTGGTCCCCGACTAGCATGTGCTTGATAAATAAGAAAAGTTCTCATTAACCAAGGTTGGCCTAAACAAGTGAAAAGTGTTTAGTCTCGTAATATTCATGTTACAATTCGCATGCTCCTTGGAAAATGTCGGTATGTAAAAACCTCGTGCCACGCGCAAGCATCCAATGGCTTGTTGAAATGTGAACATAAACCCAAAGTACATGGTGCTCGCCTTGGAAGTACGTTGATAAGCACATAGAAGTAGTCCGGGAATCAACTCGAAACGTGGAATAGAGTAGTGGGTTGAATATACATAGTGTTGCCCTGTGACGATTAGATTTTTGTCGAAGTGGTTTTTTTTTCTAAGGATCGCCTCAACAAGAAAGTGTCAAGACCTCGCCCTGGAAGTGTTCTTCAGTGAATCCATGTGCATGATGTTCTGGCGATATTAGCAATCGAGCGTGGATCACCCATTCGCGATCGTGTTTTCTTTCTAAACTGTGAGACACCCACTTCTTCCTTGCAACTTGTGACAAATCCCGCGAGTCTATATTGTGTGGCGCATTTTACGTGATCCGACACGCAAATTGATTTTTAAACTAGTGCCAGCGCATTGATATCTCAGCAAGGTTACGTTTGTGGAGCTTTGGGTGTGAGCACTGCAATGCACCACGTGGTTTCAATCGCGAGTTTGGGTCCAGATGACAATCCAACCAACAACCCCTGCGCCTGATGTTTGTTATGAAAAGCATAGTCTGGCAGCAGTTGTTTATTCCAGCGACACGACGAAGTATTATCTTGGGGCTGGGCAGAAACCGATGGAGCAATCCCAGGTGGGAATAAGGTAATAAACTATGATGAAGGCGTCTAGTTTTGGTAGCGTGATGGTTTTTTTTTCGTGAGCCTTATACATCCGCTTATTACGAGAATTCCGTTTTGTTATGAGGGTTTTAGAGGCAGACAACGAGCATCAGAGTAAAAATAACCGATGTCTTGATAAGGCAGACATCATTATTCATGAAACGAACGAGATCATCATAAACCAAGTTGCACAGCAAGGTCAACGTGGGGTAATAGAATATCGTAACAGGTATGAGCAGACTGCTAGCTAATCCTTAAGTGCATTAGCTGATGATTAGGAAGTGGTCAATGAAACGAAAATGATGCATGCATCGCACCTGTCCTAACAAACACACCGGACATACTATTATTGTTCATCTTTCTTATTGAGATCACCAGTGGAATCTTTTTTTTTGTAAGACGTGCATATGAACTAATTGTATATCTTAGAATTTTGTTATTTACGATTTATATTTTTTTTAAGAGTTTTACCAAAAATGTTCAGAGAAAAGTTGAGGCAGCGATTTTGATGACATTTAAATTCAAACAACCATAAATTAAGTCCTTCGTTCGTCAATGTGTCCGAAATATGGAGAAGCGCTTCTCGACGAATTCGATTAACAAACACAAGGTTATGCAAAGTCAAAGAAAAAAAGAAAAGAAATATCGGGGAAAACAACTTTCAACTTTTCTTCCTGATAATCTACAAAATACCGAATCTGTTTACAAAATGTTGTAGTAGCAACTAAAAGAATTTGAACAAAAGATACAAATGAGTTAAAATTACAAATTATGCTGTAAATCAGAAAACGTAAACATTTGAAATAGTATAAAATGGTGAAACATAGAGGATAAGATAGTATAAAATTGTGAAACATAGAGGAAGACTACTATTTTTTTTCCTATAAAGATCAAAAAAAAAAAAAAAAGAGTGAAGAAAACCAGAAAAAAAACGAGAAGAATTTTATAATGTTATTGCACTATTGTGGAATTATATGGAAGTGTCGCTTTCGTTGACATGTTGATTAACTAGCAAGCATGCGTCTTACTGTACGAATTGCGTTGCGTGCACCCGCGAATTTTGAAACTAGCTCACTACGTTTATATATATTTTTCTGTTTTATTCACTCGAAAATTTAATTTAGCCACCACCCATTGGGATTGTGGTGCTTTGAAGTGAACGATACATTTCCTGTTCAACGGTTAAATTTTTTTTTGGTTGTCTATTTAGAAAGCAACTAGCCCACGAATCAAGAGTTGTGTTGGAAATAAGAAAACGTTCGTGTTATCGAGAACTTTGAAAATTATTTGGGATGCATGCTACCTTAGTTTGCTTTAGTTTAGTTTTTTAGATAAAGAGAGAAAAATGAGATAAGTCATTTGCTTCGTTTTTTTTGAGTTTCATCTTCATGCTAAAATAAAGAAATGAATTGTTAAAAATAACGCTCGGGCTTCTTATTGGGCGAAAGCCCGAGAAGTTCTTCTTCTCTTTCAGGTTCCGCGCATGGCCTGGCTGGCCTATGATTAAGTAGCGTTTTAGTGATTTTTCAGCATGTCTTTTAAGGGAGGGATACTGGCCAAACAGTTTAGTTTCTGTCGGTTTTAGGTTTTTTGCTCGATTTTTGAATTTTGATATCGTAATGGCCAGTATCAGAGGGTGGAGGACCCCAGACCATCGGGGTCAGGGCTCCACTAACATCGGGGGCCCGGGGCTGTCTGCCTCACCCGGGTTCCTTGTAAAAGAGAGGTAGCCTTTTTCCTGTTTTCCCGTTTTAGATTTTCAATTTTTTTGGCTCCGTGTTTTGTCACGAGCACTGGGTCTGCTTAGGCAGCCCATGTTGCAGAGCCTGGGTGGTTTCCTTTACGGAACTATGCCCCCTTTTGGTCCCTGGATATGTTCACATATCAGTTTGCGGCTACGAATTCATGACGGATGAATACTACGTAGCATCCCGTTTTCTAGAGAGCAAACCATCCCCATTTTTTTTATGAACCCACCCCAGCCGCAGCGAGCTAGCAAAGCGGCACCCCAGCATCCGTCGGGGTTGGTTAAAGGGTGCTCCGCTAATGCGGACAAGGGGCCTTTACGGCCATTTCTAGGGCACCCTGCTCTCGGGGCAATTCTTTTTTTTTTTTGTTTTGCCTCTTGAATGGCATCAGCTGTTCCACTTTCAGACCTTAGCACTCTTGGTTCTGGACTTCGGTCTGGTTCTAAGTTGTGCTAAGGCCGCACTCCCATCTTCATTTTCGCTACAAACCCATCGCAAATAATAGAATTAATGAAAAAATGCTGACCCACATCATTGCCCTACGCAGGTATATACGACGTGAATAATAAGCAATTGTAGCTGACAATTACATTTTTCTTTGTATGAACTCAGTAATTTCAATTGTAATCAGAAATTTTAGGTTTAATCCAATTAGCTATAAAAGACGATTAATGTGAGAAATAAACTCTCTTGGGTTTTAAACATCAACCAGAACGATTGCGTTTTATTTGATTTTACCCTGGTATCGAAGTACCATTCCCTAGCAGGACGGATTTTGTATTCGGCCAGCTTTTAAGAGAAGTAGACGGATATTGTATTCGGCTACTTGCGGGCAGATAAAAGAATCTGCTCGCTTTATAAACATTATTGGTGACCCCGACGTGATTCATACCGAATCACGTCTTTTCATACAGATCAGAATTTTAGGAGAATTCGTTCGGTGTTCTCACTTTGTGTCTCTTGTGGATTAGTTGAAGGGAAGAATATCCTCTTAATCAACAATCCATTCGCAGTAGATG
Source organism: Nemotelus nigrinus (assembly GCA_947369275.1). Classification (NCBI taxonomy): domain Eukaryota; kingdom Metazoa; phylum Arthropoda; class Insecta; order Diptera; family Stratiomyidae; genus Nemotelus; species Nemotelus nigrinus. The sequence goes on from OX376374.1 coordinate 100,830,740, forward strand.
ACTGCCCGGCCTTTTTACTCTCTCAAAGAGTTTTAGAGCGTTAGTCTGGGCCATAACACAGACTAAGTAGTTTCTTCGTCTATTTTGCTATTAAGGCGTAGTCTGGGCCACAACACAGACTAATACAATGGCGATTTTTGAAGAGCTCACTAAGCAGCAAGATGAGACAGGGAAGGAATTGGAAAGAGTGTTGTCCAATTATAAAAAGGACTCACTAAGCCGTAAAACCACTGAATACCTTGATGCACGATTGAAACGCCTGACGGACCTGTGGGATGTATTCTCTAAAACCGACCAGGAATTGAGGGGTTTTGAATGTACCCATCCAGACTACCCGTACTTTATTAACAAGTATTTCAAGGCTATGGAGAAAGAATACTTGAAGACAAAGGAGGCGATGCGTCGACTACGCTACGACCCCAAAAGCGGCACAGTAGAGGAACGAATGGATTCAGAAGGCTCATCCTTATCCTTCAAAACGTCATTTGAAGGGAATAACGATCTGGCTGCTTTGATCCGGCAGCAACGATCAAAAATGCACGCTGTTGAGCATATGGGATCAACAGCAATGAAGATGAACAATCAAAACAATACTATGATCTTAAAATCGCCGTTATCACGCGATATTGGGAGGAGTTACGTCACTATCATGAAAGGATAGGACAATCTGGGTCAAACCCAAACACTCTAGGCTATCGCGACGAAGACTACGAGCATATTGAAGATCGCATACAAGATGTTCTTATATTTTTAACATCCTATGCCGAAAAATTGAACGCAATTGTGACTCGTGCAGCAGCCCCGCAGGCTCAGGTGAAACTACCCCAATTAACTATACCCATGTTTGATGGAGATTATTCCAAATGGAAACCATTCCATGACTTATTTAAGCAAATGGTCCACGAGCAACAGCTAGGAGATGCTCAGAAAATGTGGTATTTGAAGATGAATCTCAAAGGGGAACCTGAACGACTCATACGACATATGCCAATATCAGAGGAGAATTATAGTACGGCATGGGAGATATTGAATAACCGGTACAATAATAAGCGGTTAATGGTATCCACGTTCATGGATAGGCTGATGTCACAACCAACAATACTCCAAGAGTCTGCCGCTACTATAAAGAAGATGCACGACGTAACAAACGAATGTTTGCTTGGGCTTAAAAGTTTACAATTAGATATAACTAGTTGGGATCCGCTTCTTCTTCATTTGTTGGTTAAAAAATTAGATAAAGTTAGCCACCACCTCTACGAACAATCGTTTAGCGCACCGCGCGAATTACAGAGTATAAACTCCTTGCTGAACTTTCTTGAGCGGCGCTTTCAAGCCTTGGAGACTTGTATCACTGACAAACGGGCGATAAACCACAACAAGCTCACGTCAGACAAAACTGCGACTTTAGTATCAGTTAAGGATGGTTCTACTATACGATGCAAGAATTGCATTGGGAATCATAGGATTTCAGCTTGCGAAAAGTTCAAGCAATTGTCAGTACAAGAACGAATAGCCAAGGTCAGATCGCTTGGATTATGCATGAATTGTTTGCGCGATGGCCAGAGAACATCACAATGCACTTCCAGATGTTGTATACGATGTCAAAGAAAATACAACACATTGCTACATTTGGAGCAGCGTAATTCAGAAAAGTCCATAGCTACTACCATGGATAAAAATCTCACCAACTTGGAATCAGAGAAAGAAAGAATGCCGTCAGCCGCACTGCCGGTGGTACATATGGCAAGTGATGAAAATTTGTTGACGCTATCGACAGAACCCTCAACGAAGGGATCAACGATACTATTGAGTACTGCCATTGTTCAAGCTCGTAACTATAAGGGAGAGTCACTAGATCTTAGAGCCGTATTAGACAGCGGATCGCAAATAAACCTTATAACAGAAGCGGCTGTAAAAAAACTCGGTCTTCCTCAAGACAAACTAGAATTAAATATTCGAGGAGTAGGGGGAAAATGTCACCAAGCTCATCAAAAAGCAAAACTAACGCTGCTATCAAAAATAACAAACTTCACGCTAAATTTGGATGCAATAGTACTTCCTCAAATAGTTTCCGTCCAACCTACACACTATTTAGGACTCGAAACTAGACAAGCCATCCCACACAACATACGACTAGCTGACCCATCTTTCGACCATCCAGGCTCTATCGACCTTCTAATAGGTGCCGAAGTATTTTACGAACTGCTTTCCATTGGGCAGATTCGGGTACGAAAGGGAGGACCAATACTACAAAACACCGTTTTTGGATGGGTCGTAGCAGGCAAGGTGAAAGCGCATACACCGTCAAGCGTTACATTTGGAATTTCCGAACTGAATGAGGAGAAGTTAAACGAACAAATAGAACGCTTCTGGAAACTAGAAGAGTCCGAAAATACAGGCCCTCATATGACTACCCAGGAGCTCAAATGTGAATCAGACTTTGCGCAGAGCACGAAAAGGAGCCCTAACGGACGTTTTGTAGTTAAACTTCCGTTCCGAGAAGATCCAAGGAGGATTGGAAAATCCAAGGAAATGGCTCTTCGTCGCTTTTATCAGCTCGAACGTAGACTTGAAAGGGATCCCTCCTTATACTGTCAATATCGACAGTTCATGAAAGAATATGCCTCACTGGGCCATATGAGCGAAATTGATCCCTCAGACATTCCATCACCGCACTATTTTTTACCTCACCATTGGGTTTTAATGCCGGAGAGCACTACCACTAAACTAAGGGTAGTATTTGACGCCTCTGCTAAGCCTACAACTGGCGTTAGTCTGAACGAGGTCCTGTGCACTGGTCCCACTATCCAAGATGAGCTGTTTACCATTCTTTTGCGATTCAGATTGCCTAGATATGTTTTCACGGCCGATATCGAGAAAATGTATCGGCAAATAATGGTAACTGAACAAGATCGAAGATATCAATTGATAATTTGGCGAGACAATCCCGGTGAGGCATTGAGATATTATAATTTGAATACAGTGACATACGGCACGACTACTGCACCATATCTGGCGACGAAATGTCTGCAAGAGCTTGCAGCTCAGTTCGTTCATCAATTTCCGACTGGTGCTACGGCATTAAATCATGACTTCTACATGGATGATGTTATGTCTGGAGCAGACAGCCTCTCCGATGCAATAGAAAAACGTGATCAACTACAACACATCTTAAATTCCGCTGGGTTTAAGCTGCGAAAATGGTGCGCGAACCACAAGCTGTTACTGCAATCCATATCAAACGAAGATCAGGCACTTTCACTAGACTTAGCAGATGATCTAGAAGGACAGATCAAAACTTTGGGATTAATCTGGATGCCCAAGGCTGACCAGTTCAAAATCAGAAGTTTGTGCAATAGTTCAGAAAGAATAACCAAGAGAACGGCATTGTCTGACATTGCTCATTTGTTCGACCCATTATGTTTAATGAGTCCGGTGACAGTAGTGGCCAAAATGTTTTTACAGAGACTTTGGTGCCTAAAAATCGATTGGGATGCAGCACTGCCTATGGAGTTACACTCAGAATGGTTAAAATACCGCAAAGGGTTAAGTGAACTAAACCAAATCTCCATACCTCGCCATGTTACGGGAGGCAAAATACCGAAAGGCACTCAAGTTCACATTTTTGCGGATGCTTCTGAGAAGGCGTACGGCGCCGTTGCTTACCTTCGCGCCGTTCATACGGATGGCATACGTATCGTGCACATTCTATGCGCCAAATCTAAGGTGGCACCGTTGAAAACCATTACACTTCCCAGGCTAGAACTGTGTGCTGCGAAACTAGCAGCTGAGTTAGGTCATCGGCTTAAACGGGACTTAAGAATATCGGATCAAACATGCTTTTATTAGACCGACTCCGAAATTGTACTGAGCTGGTTAAATTCAGAAGCTTCGTCCTTCAATACCTTCGTGGCCAACCGGGTATCATCCATTCAGCAATTATCACCACCGGCCCAGTGGAGACATGTTAAATCCGAAAATAATCCAGCAGACATCGTCTCACGTGGGATCGCATGGTTCGGAAGATAATTGGCCAAAGAATTACCACAAGCTAAATAGCGAAATAGAAAATAAAACGCCCGAAGGCAGTTTTAACAGCAGTACAATCAGATATTTCATTTCTTATGAGTATTGACCATAGAAACTCCATAAGAAGACTACAGCGGATTGTAGCATATATGTTGCGCTTCATAAGTAACGCTCAGAAAGTTGAAACCGTAAGATACCGCTCAGTGCAACTAACGGCCGAAGAACTGCAAGAGGCCCTGGTCGTCATAATAAAAGAAGCGCAGCAAAACGAATATCGAGACTCCATCCATCTGCTTGCAACAAAAAGACAATTAAGCAGCACCAACACGCTCCTCAATTTGAATCCATTCTTAGATGATGTCGGATTAATGAGAGTTGGTGGCCGTTTAGAGCAGTCAGACTTGCCGTATGACGCAAAACATCACGTGATTTTACCTTATGGCCACTGCATAACGAAGCTAATCCTGGAAGACATCCATCACCAACATCTACATGCAGGACCGCAAGCATTGTTATCTATTGCACGGCAAAAATTCTGGCCCATTAAGGGGAAAACAGCCGCAACATCAGTCATACAAAAGTGTGTAAGATGTTCTAGAGCAAAACCAAGACTACTAAATCAACTTATGGGAAATCTTCCTGCGTCGAGAGTTCAACCAGCAAGGCCTTTCGTCAATTCTGGTGTGGATTTTGCTGGCCCATTGTGGACCCATTTCAAAATCCGAGGGAAGCGTCCTCAAAAAACATATCTGGCTGTCTTTTGCTGTTTCGCAACGAAAGCTATACATCTGGAGTTAGTCACCGATTTAACGACTAAAGCTTTTATCGACGCCTTGAAAAGATTTATGGGACGACGTGGACACTGTCGCAACTTATATTGCGACAATGCAACCAACTTCGTCGGGGCGAAAAATCAATTGATGGAGTTGAAGGACAGTATTTTTGCGAAACTGGCGCAGCAACAAATTACTAATTTCCTTGGCCCGATTGGAATTGATTTTCATTTTATCCCACCGAGATCTCCACATTTTGGTGGCTTATGGGAGGCTGCAGTGAAATCAGCCAAACACCTTCTAATTAAAAACGTGGCACCAGCATTATTAACGTATGAAGAACTGGAAACTATATTAATTGAAATCGAAGCCATCCTCAACTCTAGGCCATTAACCCCACTGTCTGATGACGCCCAAGATATATCAGCCTTGACACCCGGACACTTTTTGATTGGAGAGTCTCTTACCACGTCCATAAACGCACACGCAGCGCCAAATTGTTCAACCTTGTCACACCGCTGGAAGCAAATCAACGACATCAAACAGAGGTTCTGGCAAAGATGGTCACCGGAATATCTTACCGAGCTCCAGCAGCGAAGCAAATGGAAGCAAACGTGTGAAAATGTCACCCCAGGTATGTTCGTCGTCGTGAAGGAGGACAATCTTCAAGCGTTAAAATGGCAAATGGGCAGAATCTTGCGAGTAATCAAGGGCCTGGATGGATTGGTTAGAGTTGCAGATATTCAAACGGCAACCGGAGTGCTCAGAAGACCGATTCAAAAATTGGCCCCGCTACCAATAGAAACGGAGGGCTACGAAACAAACATTGTTGGTGAAGAAACACCCCCGATAAGAGCCACAAAACACAAACCCACGGAACCGATTACTTCCGTCTCCAACGAAGAATTGACGACCTCAGTTACTAACCTACCCACAGATCCACTTCGACCTAAGAATCGAAGGATTGGAAATAGTGCAATAAATTTGCTACTCTGGGCTAGTTTGGTGCTCCCTGTCATGACGAGTCCAGTCAAAATAATGCCATTTGAAACACCACCCGGTATTTATTTTGAAAGTATGGGCCCAGTTAATTTGGTCATAAATGAATGGAATCTAATAGTCCATTACAACCTGACGCCATACTGGGACGAAATGGCAGCGATACGAAAGGGAGCTTAAACCCTCTATAACATATGCCAGTAAATGCCAGACCATCACTCGTGTTTCATAACCTCGATGCAATTCCATCATCTATTGCTCGAGATTGAAAACGGTAATCAATTCTTACAATCAGCATCCTATAAGCCATCGCACAGAACTCGAAGAGGTGCACTCAATATCATAGGCAACATCGCCAATTCCCTATTTGGAGTACTGGACTCAGACTATGCGACTAAAATGGCTGACACTATTGATCGATTAGACGAAAATGACCAACATATACACTATTACAGCTGTTGAAAAATTAAACATCCATCGTCGATTCCACGGCCAACCTAATGGAAAATATTGAAAAATCAACAAAACGCACGCTGCAACACTTGAACATGGCTCTTAATCGAACTATAGCTCGACTTAACGGCATTTCCAAGGAGTTAGGGAATCAGGAAGCCGCAGAAACATTCTCGTCTGCAGCAATCCAACTGTCACTAGCGGCTAACAAATATCAACGAATTCAAGCTATACTCATAAACGTGCTTGTCGATATGCATCATGGCAAAATCAACCCGCAGCTACTATCTCGACAGCAGATGTTACAAGCGCTACGCGTGATAAAGGAGGAGCTACCGCCACATTTACATTTGCCAGTCAAACCCGACAATTTGCTGGAACTTTACAGCATCACGACCAAAGAGGGTTGTATCGTGGCAGATAAAATCATTTTCCGGCTCAAACTACCACTATTTTTCGACGAACGTTTTGAGCTATTACATGTCGTTCCCATACCAACCCTGGTAAACAACACTGCATTTGCGATACAAACCTCATCCAAATATCTCGTCATCAACTTGAATCGTGACAAGTACTTTCCACTCTCTACTCAGGAAGTAGCAACTTGCGCCAAGACGACCATACTAAATTAAATATGCAGACAAATGCATCCATTCTACCAACGAACCGCGGATATCAGCATGTGCGAGATGAGCTTCATCAGCCACATTTCATCACATGACATGTGCGTGGTGACAAGATTGAAGAAACCACCAAAATGGACTCAGCTGCTAGCACCAAACCACTGGCTTTACTTTGTAAATACGACAACTCCAATCAACAGCATTTGCAGCAATATAGTCACATCAAGAACTTTAACCGGTGCCGGCATCATCCAATTAAGTGAAGATTGCATTATGAAGGAAGAATCTGCGACGATTCAGGCTCATAAGCTGTTCCCAAGCCATTTCAACACTTCGTTTGTTTCAACTAGAAACATCACCGAAGCCATTATCCTGAATCAGACCAACTCGGAATCTCAGGAATCCTTTACAAGCCATCTTGCAAAACTAAAGGAAGACCTGAGGACCCTGCGTAAAAACGAAGATATCCGTACTGGAGTTCGAGCACTCGATATACATCACTTCACACTTGGTTACAGCGGAATGGCTGGGTTGCTCCTTGTCCTAATATATCTTCTGTGGAAATGTAAACAACAACCAACTCTCACGGCGAGACCGCCAACACCGATTCCACGACCCAGAACAACAACTACCGAGGCTTTCACGATTTCAATGAGTCCAGATGATTGATTGGTTGACCGACATCGATCAACGCGGGGGAGGATGTTCAATTTCATCTAAATTGAACCATAATTCGAATTCCTAAACATACTTAATTTTAAGTTCATTCAAAATTCATACATACATTCATTCCAGCTCATAAATACATACATGTTAAATTCATTCAATTCGACTTTATTTGCAAATCATCAAAATTTCCAAACTTAATTCCAGTCTTAATGTAATTACTCATGTCAATACGAAAATTTATGTATCTATATATGTATATGCAAAATACGCTTAACATTGAAATTATATGCTAAGTAGAAACATCTTGTTAACTGAATAAATTCTACGATTTCCTGTGAGGTGTCAATTGCTGCACGAGCGCATATTACCGTAAACGTGCATGCATAGGTCAATGATTCAAGCGGCAATAACCCATCGCAAATAATAGAATTAATGAAAAAATGCTGACCCACATCATTGACCTACGCAGGTATACACGACGTGAATAATAAGCAATTGTAGCTGACAATTACATTTTTCTTTGTATGAACTCAGTAATTTCAATTGTAATCAGAAATTTTAGGTTTAATCCAATTAGCTATAAAAGACGATTAATGTGAGAAATAAACTCTCTTGGGTTTTAAACATCAACCAGAACGATTGCGTTTTATTTGATTTTACCCTGGTATCGAAGTACCATTCCCTAGCAGGACGGATTTTGTATTCGGCCAGCTTTTAAGAGAAGTAGACGGATATTGTATTCGGCTACTTGCGGGCAGATAAAAGAATCTGCTCGCTTTATAAGCAAAGGGAAAGATACGCCGAACGAGACCGAGTCTTCAGATAATGATCAAGCGATTGGAACTTCAATGACAGAAGAGAAAACTGAATCGCTTGACCCGGTGCCGGATGAAAAGCAAACTTCTTCAGAACAGAAGGTAGGAGAAAATGCTCAGTAATTTTTTGTTCAAACCCTGTATTTATTTCTTGTTTCTTTTTTAAATATCCATTTAAGTTGTTTTGAATTTTATCCACAAATGGATAAAAACATTCCAAAATTTTTTATAAGAAACCGTTGATTACTTTTTAAGTTTGAAATATAATAGAAGTTGATATAAGTTTCGTAACAAAACATGGCCAGTATCAGTGGGTGGAGGACCCCAGACCATTGGGGTCGGGGCTCCGCCACCATCGGGGGCCCGGGGCTGTCTGCCTCACCCGGGTTCCTCTGAAAAGATGATTATGATGGACGAGATGATTATGATTATTATGATGGACGAAATAATACGTAGCATCCCGTTTCTCTTGAGAGCTGATCAACCCCATTGTTTCATGAACCCACCCCAGCCGCAGCGAGCCATCAAAGCGGCACCCCAGCATCCGTCGGGGTTGGTTGAAGGGTGCTTCGCTTATGCGGACGAGGGGCCTTCACGGCCATTTCTAGGGCACCCTGCTCTCGGGGCAATTCTTTTTTTTGTTTAATTTGCCTCTTGAATGGCAGTAGCTATTCACTTCTGTTGGACCTTAGCCATCTTGGTTCCGGACTTCGGTCTGGTTCTGAGTTGTACTAAGTCTAGCACACTCTTCCAATTCAAAAATTCGCTACACGTTTGTGACACATAAAAGGCAGTACCAATTTATAAGAGTTCCATTTGGACTTTGTAACTCTCCAGCAGTCTTTCAACGTTTCATGAACACAATATTTTGGCCATTACCAAATTATGGTGTTGCTTTTTCGTATATGGACGATGTCATTATTCTCGCAAAAACTGAAGAAGAAGGAGTTCAGCGACTCACCAAAGTGTTGGAAACAGCAGCAAAATACGGATTGAAAATAAATGTGAAGAAGTGCCAGATTTTAAAGAATAAAATCGAGTTTCTAGGCCATGTGGCTGAGCACGGTCAACTCACTCCATGACCGCAGAAGACAAAAGCTGTTATTAACTTCCCTAAGCCGAAAAGCATTAAAGATGTGCAAAGTTTTTTGGGTTTAACTGGATATTTCCGTAAATTTATAGCGGGATATTCTCTTACTGCAAAGCCTTTGAGCGACCTACTGAAAAAAGACTCAGTATTTGAATTCAGTGTAGAGCAAAAAGTATCATTTCATAAACTAAAGAATATTTTGTCATCCGAGCCAGTTTTAAAGATCTATAATCCTGTATTGGAAACCGAAGTTCATACGGACGCTAGCAAGTTCGGTTTTGGGGCTGTTTTGCTACAACGAAGCCAATACGATTGTAAGATGCATCCAGTGTATTTTATGAGCAGAAAGACATCTATGACTGAAGAAAAACTCCATAGCTATGAGCTCGAAACATTAGCTATTGTGAAAGCACTGGGAAAATTCAGAGTTTACCTTTTGGGAATCAATTTCAAGATTGTCACCGATTGTTCAGCACTTCAACGAACTATGGACAAAAAGAGCATATCACCGAAGAATTTAGTATTGAACATCGAAGTGGAAGTCGATTGCAACATGTCGACGCACTCAGTCGTTATCCTGTTCTGTTTGCGATTGAAGATGGTGTGCCTTCTCAGTTAAAACAAGCACAGGAAAAGGACCCTGGTATTCAAGCCATAAAGACCATACTCAACAATCAGTCATACGAAGATTATTTAGTGAAAGATGGAATCGTCTACAAGTTCATTGCAGGACGTGAGTTAACTGTGGTTCCGAAGGAGATGGAAATGAAATTGATTCGAAAAGCTCATGAAAACGGACATTTTGCAACGGAAAGAACGGAGAAAGTTATCAAAGAGCAATTTTTCATCAATAAACTTAACGAAAAAAAAAGTCTAGCGCATCAGAACCGCTAGAAAACTAATTTTCGAAGAAATTGTCTTTGAGTGAAAAAAAATGTGGAAAGACGTAATACACTTTTTTATAGAATCATATCAACCATTCCTTATCCAAAGCAACAAAATTCAACTATAACAAACTATAACACAAATGATGAAAATGTTCAGTGCTGGCAACGCTTTCCCAACGAAGCAGCAATAAGTTAACCATAACAAGCTCATACTTAAATCAACTTATCCTTTGAATTTCGTTCTTATCGCATTATTTCATCGAAAGTTTCAGCGGTTAAACGTTGTTTGAGGCTGCCATCCGAAAAATTTTCAAAACTTTGAAAATTTAGAAATTGGTTTCTTATTTTTATTGCAAATGCTTTGCATATGAGCATGCAATTTGAAGCATCTGTTGGTGCAATATTTACGAAAATGGCTAAAGCTGGTTACCCTGTGTTAGCAGCAAAGCAAAATATATACCAAATCTGCTTCACGTTAAGTTAAACCCAACCAGTAAATTTCGTTTCGATTGAATCACTACGCTGGAAGTTATACGAGTGAAAAGAATTTTAGGGCTACCACCCTCAAAACTTTTCAAATTTTTAAAGCGTTAATATTTTTTGTTAATTTTCATTGCAGGATCATTCCCATTTGCAAATCTAATAGCATAATCGCTCAGTAAAGAAATTCCACAAAATTACAAAAATGATCATAGCTGGCAGCCCTTTCATGATTTTTCTACGAAATTCCTACGACATCTGGTTCACATGAAGGTCCACTTACTGCGTGAATTTCGTTTTGATTTCAAAATTGAGCCGGAAGTTATAGGGAAAAAAAACTTTATTTTGCTGAGCAAATTCGCAAGATTTAGGAGACGAAAATCAACATAGCTGGCAACTCTATTCTAATTGTTCAGCCAAATTTTCATCAAATATTACCAAAGGTAAGGTCCAAAATTTATCAAAGGTTAAAATTTATCAATGATTTGAATTTTGTGTCAAAAATCAAAAAATTTTGAGGGTCAGTGATTTGAAGGATTTTTTTCCAGGAGCCTGCCGTAGCTACAGGGTTAGCTGCACTATCTTGAAAATCTATGTGTGTTAAATCTTAGCCAACGTCAATACGCTTTGCGAATTTCACGATGTCGCAATGTTTTTGTCAGAAGTAATGACAAATCAAAATTTGAAAAAAAATCCTTGCCTACTTTTAGGCACTTAACACCCACACACGGCTCAAAATGTTCAATTCTTTATCATAGGCAAGCTGAGAGCATAATTCATTTTCATTCCCAATACTTTTTTTTAACAAAAATGTACACTGCTTGGAAATATAGGAGTACCTCAAAATTCACTAAAACTCTCGCCGCCGCCAAAGGGTTTAAGATATCTGAATTTGACCTACTTACTATATACATCCACGTCCTCCGAAAATTTCAGCTCAATCGGATCAGCCACTCCAGAGATTATCTCTCCTAATCATTTTGCTGATATATATATAATTTTCTTCGAAAATTAGTAATAAGCACAGTATATATATATATATATATATATATATATATATATATATATATATATATATATATATATATATATATATATATATATATATATACATATATATGTATATATATATATATATGTATATATATATATATATATATATATATATATATATATATATATGTATGTATAAGTATAAATATATATAGATATATATATATATATATATATATATATATATATATATATATATATATATATATATGTATGTATAAGTATAAATATATATAGATATATATATATATATATATATATATATATATATATATATATATATATATATATATATATATATATATATAAGTATATATAATTTTCTTCGAAAATTAGTAATAAGCACAGTAATCGCAAACTGTGTAATTTGCATCTTAAACCGACGCAAAGCTGAAAAGCAAGAAGGATATCTTCATCCACTATTTAAGGAAAGCTTACCATCATGTACCTATCACATGGATCACATTGGTCCCCTTGAGTCATCGAACAAAGGATACAAACACATACTTTCAATCGTCGATAGTGTAGCATCCAGTAATTTCAATTGAAATTACTGGACCCTTAGTTTCGACGCACACTGCCCCGTGCTCGAAATCGCTACATTTATTTCAAATTGAAATGCGTTTCAATTTGAGCAATAACAAGATACCGCACGTCCTATGCGACCTTGTTATTGTAATCGAATAGCGAGCGAAAACCTAACGGAATTTCGCTCGCTCGTTTCGAAAGACAAATGGCATTTCGAGACAGTCGGTTTGGGGAACGTGGTCGTGGCGGTTGGCCGAAGGCGAGCTATCGCACGTCGTAGAACCGTGATGCGGCACGAAATAATCCTTTGTTTCAATTCAAGCTATCGCACGTCGTAGAACCGTGATGCGGCACGAAATAATCCTTTGTTTCAATTCAAAGTAAATTGCAAGTTTCAAGAAAACGTCGGTGGAGAGTGTGCAAATGTGTAGCGTTGCAGTTTTAGTAGATTGCGCACATAGCTGCTTGCCAATAATTTTGATCGGAGTTGAGTGACGATCTTGATAGTGAACGAGATTGAAAGTTCGCGAATCGTCTGTTAGTGACGGCCACGCGCATTTGGGCAATCGCATTTGCACTATTCCAAGTGGATCATGGACGGTCGGATTACAATCGTGGCCACGGCTGGAGGGCTGAATGCTCGTCGACGGAAGTTATGTTCGCGTGGAAATACCGTAGAGGTTTTCGGCGAGTAGTGATTGTGTGGCGGCGAAAACGACCTTTTGTACAAATATCTATTTAAAAGAAATACCAAAATACCGGATACTAAGTTGAAGACAGGGACGTGCAGTGTTTCGGAACCTGAGAAAGTGTATGATAGTAGAGAGAATTCATAGTTTTTGCTAATTTGGTCATATTTGTGATATGATGTGTAGCATCCAGTAATTTTTTTTATTTTTATTTCTATTATTATTTTTATTTCTAAAAAATTACTGGACACATACCTCCGACCCACACTGTATGTGTTCGGATACGCTACAGCATTTTCCAATTGAAAACACATTTCAATTGCACAAAAATAAAGTCCCGCAAGTCCCCCGGTGACCTTATTTTCGTTTTCGCACAGCAACGAAATTCCTAACGGGATTTCTTTTGGCTTTGCAAGCGCGATTGCGAGCTGGAGTGCGGAAGATCGAGACAGTCGGATCAAAATCGTGGCCGTGGCCAGAGGTTGGACGGGCGAAGTGCTCGGACCGGAAAATTAGTTTCTACTGACAGCAACAAGAAAATAGTGATAATCCTCTTCTCTCAGCTTCCTAAAAACCATCAAAGGGAAAAAAAAGAAGAAAAAAAAGAAAAATGTCCTTTAAACCGAATGATAAAGTGTTTTCCCTTCATTTCTGCTAACGCGCATTGCATTCTTGGTCGTGCTTTCGTTCATTGTGAAAACTCTCGAGATACAAGGTGAAAAAGTGAAGCTCTGTTTTTTTTGACCGAACTGATGAATGTGTGAAGTTTTCTAGATAGTTCCATTCGCGTGTCCAGGGACGCTACAGGGATTGTGCCTCCGCAACTCGGGTATCTGTCGTAAACAACAGTTACGACGATAAACGGAAATATGCTCAAGTAGAAACAGTGATGGCATTAGAACAAGTCGTAAGTGTTGAAGCAATGTCAAGATCACGAATTGCGCGTGTGTACGTTTAGTTCATTTGGCGTATTTCTTTGCGTTTCATTTTCTGGCTGAAGGGTGGCGCTGCGCGCGCTCCATGTGTGTGCCCCTTTTATGACATCTTAATTTGTACTCGCCGCAGCAACGAAGACGACAATTCGATTTCGTACGGTTGCCCGGAAAAGTAATCAGTGAAACCTTGTGACAATTGATACTGATTGTCGCAGGGAACAGTTACGTCGTGTTGTCTGTACGTGCGTCGGACTACTGGGGAGAGATTAAAATTTCGTTTTTGTTGCTTCTGTCAACGCATGGCGCGTGTTTTCCAACTCTGTCGGGATGTGTCTTCTCATAATCAAACTTCCTCCGGTTTTGCTGTACCAGACGCCGTCCTTTTGGTAGATTTCGGTATTGGACGCAATTGGGTGATCCGAAATTGGTGGAAGCGAATTGCTGACCGGCTACGTACATACTTGGTCGTGCGCTCGACTTGGTTCGATTGCAGCAGTTGCTGGACCCGGGGCGAAGGGCAAGCTTGAACGTTAGATGGGCTGATGCAGAGATTCCCAACAGGTGGTAAAGTAGTCAGATCGATTTGCATCGATCGAGCGACAAATCAGAGTAAGTGTTCTGGTTTTTTTTGGTTTCATTCGATACTCCCGCTAGGGCACAGGCAGCTATATTATCGTAGATGGGGGAAACAGTAGTGCGGAAAGTGGTAACTAATATTTCTTGCTTCCAACAACACAAGCATTCCGCTGCATAACAATTGACCGGAAGGAGGGAAGGTGACGTAATAGAGACGGTGTTAAGTGAACCTCGGGTGGTAAAATCAAGGCATTGATTACCAGTTGCGTTGAATGAAACGCACAGCCGACTGGTGCTCGGCTGACTTGCTGCTATGATGATGACGGTTACTACTGTGAAGTGTATTAGTCGAGCAAACCGTCTCGCGAACGTATGATGTGATACGAGCCCAGTTTTCTCGAAAAGGCTATCAACGGACCTGAGCAATCTGCGTCTTAAGCAAGTGAAAATTCCAAATCTGATGCATCAGGATCAGCTTACTACCGTGAAGATTAGGATTATGAAGGCGAATTCCTCACCGAATTTCAGCGCTGTGTGATTATACAAGCGAAATAACAAACATATTGTCGCCACTCGTTCATGTTACTAGTGAAAACCTGTTAGCTCTTAATCAAGCTATGCAACTTGAAATTGCAATGAAGTCTTGCGTTAAAAAAAAATCCAAATACCCACATGCTAAACCACTTTGCTACTGGACCATCTATGTTAAAACTACGATATTGGAGAAACGAGCTATTTTCTATACTCTACTTATCTAGAAAAATATTTAAATGTTATTTGTGATTATTATAATTTGTTTTCTATCGATCGTCCGTTGTTCTTACCAGGACGTCAAATCTTCCATTTACAATACTTACGTACATATACAAATACCTCTTTGTAATAATATTCCACATGAATCCAAAAGATAATCTGCCATGAGCAATACACAGGTGTATATCTATCAAAATGTACCATAAGCAAGCAAACGCATGTAATTGTTCTCGGAATCAAAAGAGGAGAGTGGAAAGAAAAAAAAAAGAAAAAGTACATACACATTAAGATATAGATTTAAGTGATAATGTTGGCAAAAATGCAGAAGATAGGATAGCTAGTGCAAAATATTGATACAATGTAACCAACATTCAATTATAAACCAATCATACGGCGTCGTTATTGTGAATAGTACACGTATGCGAACAATTATATTCATTTCCGTAACAATTGCTCAATGATCGAATAGAGTTTAATTTTTTTTACTATATTATCGATATCGATATTTTGTGTCTAGTGTTACGTACATATATGATCTTACATAGATCTGATGATAGAAAAAAAAAACAAAGAGGAAAAAAAAATATCCCCGTTCAGTAATTTTGCAAATTGATCGTAGAAACGTCTTGATTTAATCTATTAGATTTGAAACAAAACTCGCATTAATGACTAAGTCAGAGGAAGTACTGTGAACATTTTCCAATGGGGTATATATAATAATTACTTGAAGCCACGTTAGAGTCTATCTGCTGGTTTCCTTGATAATTAACAAATATTAAAAATGCAAAAAAAAAATTGAAAAGCGTAGATTATATAAGAGATCGTGAATTGCGGGCGAAATTTTGTACAAACACTATATACTAAAAAGAAAAAGGGGGTTTAAACGAAGTCTGAAGCTCCTAGTAATAATTCTTTCTTACTGACATAAGTTCCTAATTATCATTATCAGTTTTAGTTCGGCTTGCATTAATGCCATCGGTTTCACGGGTTTAATTAATTTAAAAGGAAATAAATGAAATGAATTGTTAAAATTAAACCTTTCGGCCTTCTTATTGGGCGGAAGCCCGAGAAGTTCTTCTTCTCTTTCAGGGTCCGCGCAAGGCCTGGGTGGCCAGTGATTAAAATGTAGTTTTTTTGTGATTTTTCGGCATTTTTTTCAGCATTTTCCTTAAATGGGAGGGATGCTGGCCATGTATATAGAGTAGTTTCTGGTATTGTTTTAATTAGCTTTTGAATTTTGATGCATATGGCCAGTATCAGAGGGTGGAGGACCCCAGACCATCGGGGTCAGGGCTCCACTACCATCGGGGGCCCGGGGCTGTCTGCCTCACCCGGGTTCCTTGTAAAAGAGAGGTAGCCTTTTTCCTGTTTTCCCGTTTTAGATTTTCAATTTTTTTGGCTCCGTGTTTTGTCACGAGCACTGGGTCTGCTTAGGCAGCCCATGTTGCAGAGCCTGGGTGGTTTCCTTTACGGAACTATGCCCCCTTTTGGTCCCTGGATATGTTTCCATATCAGTTTGCGGCTACGAATTCATGATGGATGAATATTAAGTAGCTTCCCGTTTTCTTAGAGAGCAAGCCATCCCCATTGTTTAAAGAACCCACCCCAGCCGCAGCGAGCTAGCAAAGCGGCACCCCAGCATCCGTCGGGGTAGGTAAAAGGGTGCTCCGCTAATGCGGACGAGGGGCCTTCACGGCCATTTCTAGGGCACCCTGCTCTCGGGGCAATTCTTTTTTTTTTTTGTTTTGCCTCTTGAATGACAGTAGCTATTCCACTCTCTGACCTTAGCACTCTTGGTTCTGGACTTCGGTCTGGTTCTAAGTTGTGCTAAGGCCACTCCCATTTTCAATTACGCTACAGATGACAGCGGGATCCACATGCAACCCAACGTTGTGAAGTGTGACACGCGTTCCCTGTACGTGGAGAATCCATAGTGGAATAGTGCATTGAGTGCATTATGCTGTGTTGAGACGTGTAATTACGATGTAATTACGAGCGAGTTACGTCCAACTGACCTCAACTACAACCTACAGTCAGCACATCCGTGCACATGCTCCAAATAATATCGATCTGGTCAATTGAGGTCAAGTAACTAGAGTCAGCATTTTTTTCTGCACGTGCCGGAGACAATCACCTGTAAAGGTGCAACCTAAATCCATAGACATGTTTGCATATCAGCATAATTGTAAATTAATATAAGTTCGATCAATGTAGGGAAAGCCAGTCTGTTGTTAACAATTGAAAAGTACATTTTCTTCAATAAAGTAATTAAAATTATATTGTTTTTTTTGTTCTTCGTTCGGACCATTGACATAACTAGCGCGTTTCAAGTTGCATTCTCAACAAGTGCATTGGAGTTGATTAGGCTAAAATGTGTGACAGTTTAATTAGCTACTGGTTAAATGTAAATGTTGAGTAAGGTCGTAACTGGGATTTAAGTGACGCTTACAGCCGCATCCATAGGTGAAAAATTGATTCGGCACTTCGAATCGGAAAGTGATTGGCTGCACTGAGCTTCGATGTGATCTAGTTCAGAAGCAGAATATGCATTTGTTGCTAACTAGTGATTTTTATGTCATTTACTTTTGTTGTTGAAAACCGAATGGATTCACTAAAAAGATTCCAAGTCGAAAGTGTCGGATGCTCAGTAGAATTGCTGCCATTGAGAAATTGCTCAGTAGAATTGCTGCCTTGGATCTAATATTCACTGACCCTGCAAAAACTGCTATTTTTATGTGACCTGGGCTATTATAACAATTTTGTGAAGTGGAACGTACGACGTTCATAAGAGATGGACATTGCAAACGGTGGAATTCCAAGGGCCGAAATGGGTAGTCTTTTCGTGTGAATCAGCATTTCCCCAGCAACATGTGGCGATAGGTTTCAATGGCCTCAAGACCGTCTGTCAGTCATCGCTGGGTGGTTGATAGTTCCAGGTAATTTTATAAGAACCCGGCTCGCAACGGCGGATTCAGCTCAAGAAGCATAATGAGGAGAACGTTGGAACAGCGACGGGAACTAAGGTTAGTAGACAAACGGTTCTAGGTGGCTCCCAAAATATTGGTCGGATCCGGGAGATTTGGACACTTGGGCTCCGATCTCGCGAGGGGCTGAATGGCTTCCCGAATCATTAGAATCCTTAGTCACGAAGGAGTTCCCGCTGGCGAATAATCTAAAACTCAGATACTGAACTCATCAACGTGTTAACGAAGGAACTAGATATAGGTCCGATGAAGAATTAGGAACGGTGTGTTCTACACCGAGGTCTGGATATCTTAACGACAACGTAGCATCGATTTTACGCTCAGATAATACCTCGACTAAAGGTAATGGAAAATATTCAATGCAGCGCCTGAAATGATTTTGAAATGCGGGCAATATTGTGGCAGTGGTGCCATCTTGAAAAAAAAACAGCTTTTTGGCCTATAGCTTCCGATACAGCCATCAGATTTAAATAAAATTCACACAATATTTGGACCTTACTTAATGCAACAATTTGGCTGAAAAATTAGAATAGGGTTGCCAGCTATGGTGATTTTTGTCTCCTAAATCTTGCATATTTGCTCAGCAAAATAAAGCTTTTTTCCCTATAACTTCTGGTGCAGTCATGATATCAAAATGAAGTTTATGCAGTAAATAGATTTTGATGTTAGCCAAATGTCGTAGGAATTTCGTACAAAAATCGTGTAAGGGCTGCCAGCTATGACCATTTTTGTAATTTTTTGGAATTTCTTTACTGCGCGATTATGTCATTAGATTTGCAAATGGAAACGATCCTGCAATGAAAATTAACAACAAATATTAACGCTTTAAAAATTTGAAAAGTTTTTAGGGTGGTAACCCTAAAAATTTTTTCACCCGTATAACTTCTAGCGCAGCGATTCAATCGAAACGAAATTTATTGGTTGAGTTTAGTTTAACGTGAAGCAGATTTGGTATATATTTTGCTTTGCTGCTGACACAGAGTAACAAGCTTTAGCCATTTTCGTAACTATTGCATCAACAAATGCTTCAAATTACATACACATATGCAAAACATTTGCAATAAAACGAAGAAACCAATTTTTAAATTTTCCGAGTTTTGAACATTTTTTGGATGGCTGCTTCAAACAACGTTACCCGCTAAAGCTTTCGACGAAATCCTTCGATGAGAACGAAATTCAAAGGATAAGTTGATTTAAGTATGAGCTTGTGAAGGTTAACTTATTGCTGCTCCGTTGGGAAAATGTTGCCAGCACTGAACATTTTCATCATTTAAGTTATAGTTGAGTTCTGTTGCTTTGAACAAGGAATGGTTGATATGATTCTACAAAAAAAGTGTATTACGTCTTTCCACATTGTCACTCAAAGACAATTTCTTCGAAAATTAGTTTTCTAGCGGTTCAGGTGCGCTAAAGTTTTTATTTTTGTTTTTTTTTTTCATAAATAACATCTAAAACATGTATAGAAGACATAGGTAAAAGAATTTTTCGAAATTTGAAGCCGTTGAAAAGTTACAGCCGTAAACCGTAGGATGTATACAGTGTTACTGTAGGAGGTTTTCGTAAACCGTAGGAGTTATACGCTTACTTTCGCATCGAATATTTTCGAGCCCAGCTCCTTACCTGGCTCTTTTGTGTTACTAAATTGTACTTATTGTACACAGTACTAATTGTCAACTAACGGGTACCTACACACAGAGAAACTTGTGTCATTAAATTTATCATCCAGATTAATAAAATTAACAAATTCCAGAAAATCCAAGTAAAGTTCAAATTTAATTATAATCGTTATGGATTTGGCCGAATATGGTTGATTTTCACAGGCATGTTGTTAATTTTTCATTGTAATAAAGCATTTTCACCACATAAATATGTAATGAATTTCACTATCAAGTAATCTAAATTAACTATTGGTCATATATTAAAGAAGTATGTTTCCCATACTTGTAATACTTTTCATTACTGAATAGTATCTTTCACTACATATCTAATAGCACGGATGGAAAGTTTACTAAGCAGTAGTGGGTTTCACTATGTATCGACTGAAAAAATTGTATTTACTGGAAAATAATGAAAATTCTGAGCGTGAAATAGTGCGTTTGGACGGAAAATCGTTTTTTGTAGTTAGTTAATTAGTTGGTCACAGTTTAAGTGAAAACTCATAGTGAACTAATCAATTGGTGTTTTTCGTGAGCCGGTTTTAGATCAAAACAAAGGTAGGATTATTTTTTTGTTTGTATTAAAACTGCTTCTGAAAGTGCAGATCTTTAAATAACTCAATAACTATTATTGTAAAACACATTTAAGTCATACAAAATAAAACCTGGCTGAAATATAGTTGTTGAGCCGAAATGGAAGTCAACGTTTTTTTTACGAAGGAGTGCAATGCATTCAAAATCATCGAACGATATATTTGTAAAATATTCCTTCTTTCACTTCAACATCACTCGCATCTCTTTCCACGTCACACGACCCTCTCACTTCCCACACGATTTCGGGAAAATTCACTTCAAGCAGTAAAACTAAGTCCTCGTCTCCTACTAATTCAAAAGAAAGTCAGCCCTCCAGCAGTTCACAGGTAACTGAATCTCTCGGTGCAATCGATCCCGCGCCCAATAATGCTCATATGCAATTAAAACCTACCGAAGCCGTGTCGAAATCAATATATTCTAATTTTGTTCGTGGCGATGATCTGATACCATCTCAATCTGGTGCAATCATTATGCCAAAAACTTCTGTCAATCGACCATCTTCACCCAAATACCTCGGCCCACTTGTACCACCTGTCGTAAAGCTGACTGCAACCTCTAAAGATGATCTAGAGAGCAGATACCTCTTGTCTCGTTTCAGAGATCATAAGATTTACGACAATGTCCGTCTTTTCCTTGCATACATGCATGATGCACATGAAACCACGTGTTTTGATGGGAAAACGAAGACTAAGCTCAAAGTTATGATTCAACAAGAGGGTCTTCCCATTGACCTTGAATCTTTAAGAATTATTTTTAATCGCTACCATGAAGAACTTGGAATGTCTCCGGAGCAAGTCAAACGAGATCTTCTGACTTACCGCTCCTATGTCAATTCCAAACATATTTCTCTATTACAAAAATCACGCGACGACCAGAAAAAATATTACTCCTAACAACAAAGTTGCTTCTATTCGCCCAAGGTTTCTCTACCACAATTGCGGTGGTATGAGAAGTAAATTAAACAAGCTTTTTCTTGACGCTAAATCTTGCCATTTTAATATACTAACGATCACTGAAACGTGGTTGAACGACTGACATATAAACGAAGAAATTCTTGACACTGATTGGACCATCTATAGAACCGATCGCGACTACCTTTATACTGGAGTTTCAAGAGGAGGCGGTGTACTTATTGCGATTCGCAATATCCTTTCAAGTGAACTTGTTGTGAGCAGTTCTTACAAACTTTTTGAACACAAATTCGTCAGAGTCTTATTCGACAAGCATTACCTCTATATTGGTATCATTTATATCCCACCTCATTCTGATGAAACTACTTACATGGACGTTTGTGACTTGATATCTTCAGTAACAGCTTCCCTACACGACGATGACAAAATAATTGTTCTGGAGGACTTCAATCGTCCAAAAATCAGTTTCGTTCTCGACGAAAATGATGACCGCCTCCTTCCAATCAACCTTTCTGACCCGATTGACTTCAACCTTATAAGTACGTTCTATGGCAACGATTTACAGCAAATAATTCCTATCCCTAACCAAAATGGTAATTGGTTAGATCTTATTTTGACTAACTTTTATGACGAAGTGGTGGTTAGCCCAACTATTGACGCCGAGAATCTTTTCTCAAACACTCTCCATCACTCCGCTTTTACAGTTGAGCTTTCCGCTACAAATATTTCTTTCACCCAATCGTACAATAATGAAATTGTATATGATTTTCATAATGCTGACTACTTAAGCATTAGAAACTATTTGGACACAGTAGACTGGACAATTTCTCTTTCGTTATTAGATTTAGATGAATCAGTGTCTTCCTTTTATAAAATAATTTTCAATGCCATTCACTTATTCGTACCGAAGCTGAAGAAAAAAAACAAACTCTCAGAGCCTTGGCTCGACAATAATTTAAGGCGTCTCAAAAACCGTAGAAATAAATTATATAAAGCAATTAAAAATGAAAACTTGCTCAATGAGGGCCTAATCAGATTATACGATCAGCTATCCAACGAATTTTCCATCAAATCCCGCGAAGCGTATGAGTTCTATGTTAACTCAATGGGGGAAAAAATCATTAGTGATCCCAGGAAGTTTTACGATTTCGTTAACTTGAAACGTAAAACAACCGGCTATCCCTGTTCGATGTCCCGTGGTAACATGGTTTCTTCCTGCCCACAAGCCATTTGTAACTTTTTTGCTGATCACTTTCAAAATTCTTTTTGCTCGCCAAAAACCTCCACTTCTACTATGTCTGCAAGAATCACCGCGAGACCTCTTATCGCCGGGTTTGTTCTTACACAAGAGGCTATTATTGAAGCTATTCATCAACTAAAGATCGGCAAAGGACCAGGCCCTGATTTGGTTTCTCCTTCCTTCGTCGTGCAATTTGCGGACCAATTGATCACACCTTTGCACATGATTTTCAATAAAACCCTCTCCATAGGTGTTTTTCCATCTCTCTGGAAATCTTCATACCTTACGCCTATTTTCAAAAGTGGTGATAAACGATCAGTCGATAACTATCGGGGGATTGCTATTCTATCTGTTATCCCCAAACTTTTTGAGAAGTTAGTTTGTGAAAAACTTACTCGCATAATCGACCCTCTTCTAAATGAGCAACAACATGGATTTCATAAGGGTAGATCGACTTCTACCAATCTCATGATCCTGGTCTCTGATGTGCTCTGTGAAATGGAAAAAGGAAGTCAAATTGACGCAGTCTATACGGACTTTAGTAAGGCTTTCGACCGGGTTGACCATCAAACTCTAATATACAAGCTTCGCAACTTTGGTATATCAGGGTCTCTTCTTGATTGGCTCCAGTCTTATCTTCGCGATCGAACTCAGCGCTTGTTAAATTTCAGGGCCACTTATCTAAAAGAGTTTTCGCATCTTCTGGAGTACCGCAAGGCAGTCATCTAGGTCCCCTGTTTTTTAACATCTTCATTTCTGATCTTTCTGAGACATTGCTTGGTATAACCCATCTCTTTTATGCAGACGATTTAAAAATTTACCACAGCGTAAACACGCAATCTGACGCAATTCTTCTACAATCCAAGCTTCAATCTCTCGAACAGTGGTGCAATGAGAATCATTTGAATCTTAACATTAACAAGTGCCATGTAATAAGCTTTTCCCGTAAGAATATGATCAAAAAGTATTCTTACTGCCTCAACAACACCATATTGAATAGGGTTGATCATATTATAGATCTCGGGGTAGTATTGGACAACAAGATGCAGTTCAATCTCCACTATGACAAAATCCTTGCCAGGGCTAATAAACAGCTCGGATTCATTAAGAGACGTGCTAAAGAGTTCAAGAATATATGGGTTACCAAGTCATTATATATCACTCTGGTGCGTCCTCTATTGGAGTATGCCTGCATAATATGGAACCCAGTTTTTGAGGTACATAGTGAGAGAGTAGAATCTGTTCAGAAACAGTTTTTACTTTTCGCTTTGAGGGACCTCTATGATCCAAAAGACTTCCAACATCTTCCTTCTTACAAAACCAGACTAAGCCTACTTAATTTAATGCCTCTCTCTTCTAGAAGAACACTGTTAAGTGCATGCCTAACCTTTGATATTATAAGTGGTGCAGTCAATGTTGAAGCTCTCTCCAACAAAATTATTTTCAATGACCAACCAAGACGCACTAGGTATGCAACTCTGCTCAAGGAGTTCAATCACCACACTAACTATGCATATAACGAGCCCATAAATAGGTGCTGTAGAATTTTCAACTCTATAAGCAGCAACTACGCTTCGGGGATCTCTAAACACACTTTTAGAACAAGCTTATTAAAGACCCTATCAACATCCTAATCCCACTTAATTTGCCCATCAATTTAGCTAAAATCAAAATAAAATATATTAAAGTAAAGTAAAGTAACTAAAATAAAAAGTTGTGATGTATTTAGTTTTCTAATGTGTTGGAAAAAATTTGTATGTAATTGTTATGTCGTTATATTGAATTGTTAATGTATGTTGCCTTGTTTGGTAAATAAATTAAATTAAATAAATTGCCGTTATTAGCTCAATCTGACGGTTTAAGACTGACAATAATATTTTAATACAAGTATGATAGTTTCTCACACGTTATCTTTTCATTTGACTAGGTTATTCAAGTTTATTTCATTATTTGGAGAGAGAGAAAAGTCAGTAAATCTGCATGTTAAATGGGACAATTTCATTGTGGGTTTTTTTAATATCTTAAAAGAAGGAAGAATTGTACTTATAATATATGTTTTCAGAAATTTCATCCTGGCCACATTATTAAGTATTGTCAATCTTTTGTTTGCAGATGAAAAAAATTTGATAGCGTTCAAATTATTACACTGCTTACAGCATATAAGAAGGAAGTTCAAAGTAAATGAAGGAAAATATAGGAGGTTGGCAACTCTTTCAATTCAGGATTCGTTGGATAGTAGTTTATTGGTTGTGAAGAACCAAGGAGACATTAAAGTGAAGTATGAAAAACTTGAAGAAAAATATAAAGATATGAATTTATGTATCCACCCAATTATTGTAGTGGAGGGCAAAACTTTTATGTTGTATCTGATGACGTTTTTCAAAAAAGTCCCTCTTTTTTGGCTGCTTGAGATGCTATGTTTAAGCTAATTTTTGTACTGAATTTAAAATACTCTACTTTAAGCTATAATGTGTGGGATTTTATTCAAAGATATTTTTATGAGGTTGATATAAATAATTTTAAGTCTTCATCTAAGATACATTCTTTAATAAGCTAAATTTCTGCTTCAACAAAATCAGATAAAAAATGATTGCTTGCTTGGCTTGTAACTTTAGATTTAACTGTTTGAATGACTATATGTCTCACTTAAAATGATACCAGAAATTTCAATCCCTCTCTAAATACCCTTGTATGCAAACTGCTTGTCCTCGGACTGTTTCTGACGTATGTGCTTTGAAAAAATATTTGAGATTTTTTCACCAGCATTCAATAAAAGCTAATTCCCCCCGAAATGTCAAAATCAATCTTAAAAATATATTTAAGAAATTTTGAAAATTCTCATTTTCAACACAATTAGTTTTACAAAGAACTATATGTATTTTTATAATAAAGAAATATAAATAAAACATTTACAACAAAAACTGTTTTTTATTAAATTTCGAGCTTCGTTTGGAAAAGAGAGTGAGAGAAAATAAATTTCTAAATATAATACTTTTGATTACTAGGTATTGTTAAATTCATTGCTTTTGCGGTTAGAAACGTGTAATCTTTTTAACAATCCGAGGGGTGATTTTCATCTTTCTTATAATGAACTTTGGTTCAATGGTTTTTATTAGTCTGATGAAGAATTAGACAATAATGTAGTACATAGAATTAACTACAATACTGTAAAGACCAGTGATAAAATTGACAACTGTGTAATGAACCAAAAATTAACTATAGAGGAAGTTGATTTGATTGCATTTTTCAAGCACTTTCATTACACTTTTCTCTGTGTGTAGAATTGTTCACAAACTCAATAATCTGGACTTTCGCTCCGAAGAATCTTCATTCAGGCGCAAAAGTCCTCGAAATCGCCACATTTCTTGCTGTACTAATCTTCAACGAAGGATTCGAACCTATCTTGAAGGTGATGGAAGTCATGCGAGTAAATATTGCCCTAAATGCCCAAGCCTTCGTTCATCAACGTAACGATTCTCGCATCCACCGCTCAGAGAGACGCTTGAGCGATTTTGCCAAACAAGCCCGGATATCCAACAGAGAAAAGAAAGCGGCCTAACATGACTTTTTTGAAGAAGAAGAAGGTGTAACATATGGTCCAGGCTTTGAGTATAAAGATATTAAGAGTCGCAATAAAGCCAGCAGACTGTCTACATTTTCCCAAGATTTTACCCATGCTAGGAAAACTTACGAACATTCGGACAAATTGTTCGGGGCGTAGATGAATGGCTCGTTTTGGGTTAAGGCGCGGAAATTTGAATATATATAAACGTTGTGCGTAAATCTGTTTATAAAATTCAAGCTTCAATATTCTTTTGCCGAAACTAAATAGTTGATATACGAAGTGAAACGTCAAATAAATAATTAACTAATATATATATATATATATATATATATATATATATATATATATATATATATATATATATATATATATATATATATATACATATATATATATATATATATATATATATATATATATATATATATATATATATATATATATATATATA
Source organism: Nemotelus nigrinus (assembly GCA_947369275.1). Taxonomy (NCBI): domain Eukaryota; kingdom Metazoa; phylum Arthropoda; class Insecta; order Diptera; family Stratiomyidae; genus Nemotelus; species Nemotelus nigrinus. The sequence continues at coordinate 100,857,492 of OX376374.1, forward strand.
TATATATATATATATATATATATATATATATATATATATATATATATATATATATATATATATATATATATATGTATATATATATATATATATATATATATATATATATATATATATATACATATATATATGGAAAACCCTTTCACTCGGAAATCGCTGCTGGCTCGAACACCACCAAGAGAAGCAACTGAACGAGGGAAAATGCCAGATGACTCCAGTAGCACGATGCAGCAAATGATTGTAGCACCAACGGAGCAAAAACTCGATGCCTTTGCCAAACTAGGCGAAATGATTAGAGCCCTAGCAGATTTTACGGAATCGCGAACCAATCTGCACCATGCGATTAAGGATCAGGTTAGGGCCATCCGAGCGGCGTATCATAAAGCTCGAGTAGAAAGGGGACAGCGCAAGCCTGGACGAATGGAAGTTTCAACGCAGGTCACACCAACATTAGTTGCATGTGCAAATGCTGACCGGTGTAGACCAAGCGGCAGCGACGCAGCTGGCGAAACTCCAGGACGATCCGAGGTCAAAATGCAGAAGCGATATAGAGAAGTGGAAACCGAAGTACAAACCTTTGGACAGACCCCCAAAAAGAAGATGGTTAAGACGCCAACCAAAACCCCCGCGCAGAAGGAGTGCCTGCAAGAAAAGGCCCAGGACCCATGGATTAAGGTGACCAAGAAAGGGAAAAAGATGCCCCCGGTAAAGAGAAATCGTCCGGACGTCATGATTATTTCCACGAAAGGTGACGTGACATATGCAGACATCCTACGCCAGATGAAGGCTGATACGAGTCTGAAGGAAGTAGGCGAAAGGGTGACCCGCATCCGCAGAACGCAGAAGGGCGAATTGCTGCTACAGATGAGATTATCTGTTCCAGACGTAGTGCTCAAACTCCAAAAGCAAATGGAGGAGGCATTAAACGGGAAAGCCGAAGTCACATCCAGATGTGATATGACGAAGATTGACATCAGGGATCTGGATGAAATCACAACGAAAGCTGACATCTGCAAAGCTTTCCAGGAACATTTCAACCTGAATGGCCTGAAGGAAGAGTCGGTGCTTTCGCTAAGGAAGTCGCATGGTGGAACACAGGTGGCCACGATGAGCATTCCAGCAGCACAGGCAAAAATGGTTATTGCAGCTGGAAAAATACGAATCGGTTGGGTCGTTTGTCGGCTTAGAGAGCAAGTCCAGCTGAAAAGATGCTTCAAGTGCCTGGAATATGGGCACTTCGCTAGGGCATGTAAAGGTGACCAGGATAGGTCAGATATGTGTCGACGCTGCGGAGAAAAAGGCCATTTTGGAAAGGATTGCGTGAAAGAGCCAAAGTGTCTATTCTGCTCTCAGGCAAAGGGAGCCGACACAAATCATGCTGCTGGCAGCGCTAGATGTCCAGTGTTCAAAAGAGCCCTCAGCAACAGAAAATGAGATTTATCCAGTTGAATCTCAAACATTGTGTGGCAGCGCAAGATCTGCTCTCCCAAAACGTCTACGAGATGAAAATTGACATAGCGATATTGTGCGAGCAATATAGGAGACCGAACAAGGGCTCCTGGGCTGCCGACAAATCCAACAGAGCGGCAATATGGGCTTGCGGAAATATCCCATTCGGAGAAGCCATGAAAGAGAGCGTAGACGGTTTCGTTCGGGCTAAAATAGGCGGCTGTTATGTGTACAGCTGTTACATCTCCCCAAACTCGACGAAGGATGAGTTTTCCCACCTTCTGGATAGGTTGGTTATGGATGCCAAACAACACACTCCACACATCATAGCCGGCGACTTTAATGCGTGGTCCACGGAATGGGGCAGTAGGGAAACGAATGCACGAGGCCGCAGTCTTATGGAATCATTCTCCCAGCTGGATGTGGTTCTGTTAAACTCCGGAAATGTACCTACTTTCCGTAGCAGAGGGATGAGCTCTGTAATCGACCTGACATATGCTAGTACGAAGGTGGCGAGAGACATAACATGGTACGTGTCTGAGCATTACACCCATAGCGATCATCAAGCTATTATGTTTGAGACACACTACAAGTTGGGCAGTCGATCACAACAACTTACCAAGGAAAAAGTCGGCAAGGGCTGGTCAGCCCGGAAATTCGATGAAGGAGCCTTCGTTGAAACACTACGACAAGCTGAAATGCCTCGAGGAACCGCGGAGGAAAAGGCTGCGCAGGTTGTGGAATTGATATCGCGCGCATGTGATGCCTCGATGCCACGGCGAAAACAATTAACGTATAGGAAACCAAATTACTGGTGGTCCGATGAACTAGCGAAGCTCCGGGCGCTATGTCTGAAAGCTAGAAGACAGTGCCAACGTGGTGTAAATCAGCCCAATCATGAGGAGCTGCAGCGATCATACCAGGAGGCGCGGAAGAAACTGCAACTGGCTATTCGAAACAGCAAGAAGGCTTGCTTCAAAAAGCTGTGTGAGGAGGCAAGTATCGACCCATGGGGAGGTGCGTACCGAGCAGTCATGTCACGCATAAAGGGCCCATGCACAACGCTGGCCAGTTGTCCCGTACTACTCAGGAAGATAGTTGAAACGCTGTTTCCTCATCATCAGGATGGTGTCATCGTACCTGAAGCAGGGAATGCGGCGGAGGATGTGCACCCGGTCACCGAAGCAGAACTTTCGGAGGTGTGCAAGGGACTAAAGGACAAAAAGGCGCCTGGGCTAGATGGAATCACAAACAAGTGGCTTAAGATAGCCATCAAGTCGAGGCCGGAAATGTTTGTAAGTGTCTTCAACACATGCCTGAATGACCGAACTTTCCCAGCATGTTGGAAGAGGCAGAAGCTAGTGTTGTTGCCAAAATCAAACAAACCGGTTGGAGAACCGGCATCTTATCGCCCCATCTGTCTGCTGGACGTCCTAGGCAAAACACTGGAGCGGATCATCTACAACAGGCTTCTACCGGCGGTGGAAGACAATGGAGGACTATCTGATCGCCAATACGGTTTTCACAAAGCACGTTCGACGGTTGACGCTATTAGTGTGATAATCGAGCTAGCCAAGCCCGCGCTTGAAGCGCGTAGAACATCCCGAAACTACTGTGCTCTTATCACGCTCGACATCAAAAACGCGTTCAACTCGGCAAATTGGAACCGAATAGTAACTAAGTTACTCAAGCTGAAAGTCCCTTACTACCTGACGGAGTTAATCGCTGACTATTTTCGGAACCGGGTCTTATGGTATGACTCCGATGACGGGCCGAAACGTCACTGCGTTACAGCAGGTGTCCCACAGGGATCTGTCTTGGGGCCTCTACTCTGGAACGTTATGTACAACGACGTGCTTACCCTAAAATTACCAAGAGGGGTAACGATAATCGGATTCGCGGACGACATAGGTGTGTTGGTATCTGCTGCAAATCTGGAAGGAATTGAACTGCTGGCGGACGAGGCGGTGTACCAAGTCAGGGAATGGCTAGAAAGTGCTGGTCTTGAGCTTGCAGGGCACAAGACCGAGGCGGTATTGATAAGCAGCCGGCGAAAAACCGAGTGCTTTGAAGTCACCGTCGGAGACCAGAGAATCAAATCCAAGGCTTCAATCAGGTACTTGGGCGTCATGATTGACTCAAGGTTGAGCTTCAAAGCCCACGTTGAGCAGGTGTGCAATAAAGCCGCAAACGTAAGCGTAGCACTATCGAAGATGCTACCGAATATCGGCGGCCCCCGTCAAAGTAGCAGAATTTTAATATGCAGAGTCGTGAGCTCTATCCTTCTCTACGCGGCGCCAATATGGACTCACAAGCTGACAGCAAAGGCGAATAAGAAGAAAATGTGCTCGACATATCGAATAAGTGCTCTGAGAGTGATTCGCGCCTACAGAACAACACCAGGGGAAGCGGCATATGTGATAGCGGGCATGATTCCGATAGAAATCCTAGCAGATGAGATGCAAAGGCTCTACAAAAATAACAGGGCGGATTCAAAGGCAGAGAGGCAAGCCTCTGTAGGAATATGGCAAAGGAGATGGGATCAATGCGCAACCGGTAGATGGACCTATAAGCTTATCCCCGATATTGCTAAATGGACCCAGCGGAAGCACGGAGAAATCACCCACGAATTTACACAGTTCTTAACTGGGCATGGCGTATACCGGAAATATTTGCATCGGTTTGGCCTGGACGACTCCCCCAACTGCCCGATATGCGGAATAGACGAGGACCCGGAGCACATACTGTTTGAGTGTCCACGATTTGCGCGACACCGAGCTAAGCTGCAAACTTCTACCAACCTGCTCTTATCGGCAGAAAACGTGGTGGAGATAATACTGGCATCAGAGGAAGCTTGGAAAGCACTGACGGGAGCACTAGCGCAAATTCACGCCGTTCTTCGAAAAGAGGATGCCAAGAGAGCGAGCACTAGGCGGCAGCCCGTGAACAGCTAAAGCTGACCCCACCCCACGAAGTAATACCTGTCGGCAGTCCCGTGGGGCGGTGGAGGATAAGGAGGTGGTTTTTAGTCGGTTAGCGCCCGACATAACCTTCGATTAGGTATCCATGCGGATTTTCCCCTCCAAGATAATAAAAAAAAAATATATATATATATATATATATATATATATATATATATATATATGTATAGTATGAATTTGACAGTTGTCCGATTTTTTTTATCCAGCTATTCGAATTTTTTTTTATCAGGCTGCTCGTTATGCATTGCTTTCGAAGCGCGTATTTGAATGTTTGTGCAATATTTTTTGTGCAGCTTAAACATGTCCAAATAATACCTGCTCATCAAATAATTGTTTATATTATTATAATTCTTTATATTATTAACTTGTGCTCTACCCATATCTAAATTGCCTCCCGAAATTTTCAAACAAATTTAAGGTAAAAATTATATACCTCTATGCATCATCTTCTTACTTACGCCATTGACCTCCGACAGTCCTCGCGCCATCTTGAAAAAGTAAAATCCGGTAGCTGTCAAAGTGTCACGTTCAAAGACGCCAAATCGCGGACTCAATCGGTAATCGGCAATAATTCTTTACTTAGTGTGTTAGCTACACTTGAAACTTCCCGGATTTCGTTAAGAACCCTACAGGAAGTGCTATAGTGGACAGTTTCTTGTGAATTAACATTTCAAAAGCGGGAAAATGCTAGTTTTTTTAGCGATGTCTTGCTGCTCAGTTATCTTTGCCTTGTTTTAATAGCTTTAATCCATGTCGCGCCTATTTCTAATACTCTGATGCTTTTGCATATTTTTCTCCGTCACGTAACATAATTCGTTTTGTAAAAAGCCTCTATTTAATAGTTGTTTCTCATCGATTTCTATTGCGTGTCGGTAGTTTGTTTACATTTGCTTTACGAGGCTAGCAAAATTTGACAGCAACCGGATTTTTCGCTCCCATATAGTTATAGAGTGAAAGGCAAGGGGGAAGAAAAGATAAAAAGAAAAAGGCATAAACTCGCGACACACACCTACAGGCGTTTATAGTGTTTCTACTACTCTTAATATCTTTATACTCAAAGGGTCCAGGCATAGCAGATTGATCGTGAGACGAATTTTTTATCATGAATTATATACAACAACTTTCAAACGCGTTTTTCTCAAAACACGATTTTTTCAAACTGCTGCCATGATATCTCATAAACTATCTAATTGATTCTGCTCAAATTCATACAGCATTTTAAGTACATAAATAACGACAAAATGAACTAAAATAATTAAGATTGGTTCATTACTTTTCATTTTACAAGCTAAACAAACCCAAAAAAATAACACGAAAAATTGATTTTATTTTTCTACAGCGTAAAAAAAATTAGTTTTTGGAATTCTAACTTAATTTTACTTCACTTTGGAGTCTCAAGTCTCAGAATCAAAACTGCGTTTGATTTTTTGATATCAGATAAGCAGAGCGGCCGGAATCATGGCAGCAGTGGAGCACCTCTTTTTATATATGTGTTCTTCTTGGGCGGTGTATCTCCGACTATTTTGTATAAATTTACTTCAAAAAATGCACAAAGTTTGTCTAAATAATAATAAAAATGATATATAATTTATGAACTATTTTATTTCAATGGTTTGTAAAAACAAAAATTCCCCAAAAAAGCATTAAAAAACGGCCTTCACACTAGACGACCACCTTAACTAAATCAGAAAAATCGAATTGAAAATACAACCGCGCTCCGTTGTGCGTTATTATTCACATGAATGCAAAGCAACTTGACCCGGAGCTATTTAATTTCTGTTTTTTAATGCGAGAAGGGTATCGGAGGCACCTCATTTCATATGTGAATTTCTTAATTTTATTCCTCGTTAATTTGAAAATTCATTTCGAGATACTTATAAAGAAGTTTTGGCATGTCAATCCTTCTTATTCAGTTGTATGATAGTGTAACTTTTCTAATAAACGTAGCGAAAACCCTGTAAAATATTGCTTAAAAAGTATGTTTGGAATCGCTACAATTTACATCAAAGTTGTTTAACGCTAGTGAGATATAATTATGAGGAATATATGTGCAGTACCAAGCAGGGTTGTTCTTTTTGAAACAGGTGTAAACGATGCGTAAAACTAGCATTTAATTACTAAGCATTTTATATTGATATTGATTTAAAAATATGGTAATAATACAGTTTGGGGGAGACCCTTCCGATGACCTTGAAATTTTAGTATGTTGTAGAGGTTTTTGCGCTGATTAATTTTATGTGTATATGTTGGGCGCGGAAATCATATCTTCACATAGTTTTTTGCACGAAATAGCATGTTGTTTGTTTACATTGGTCTAATAATGAGTACTCGTATAACGATCTTGGCAAGAAATTTTAGGCATCTTATTAGTTACAAAATTGAAATCAACATGATAACACTATTCCAATATCTCGAAATCGCTGGTGATCGTGATAAATTAATCGACTTTTTAATAGAAAGACATGTTATACGAGGTGAAGTGATTTGTCGCGAATGTGGTACCCTTCTTACGTTGAAACGCGAAACATTGTCCTTTCAATGTACATACACGTACATGTCTTCTGTACGGAAACAAAAACGTAAGAAGGTATGGTGTCGCTATAAGGTTAGTGCATTAACAGGAACGTGGTTCAGTAATATGCAAATCAGTATCCAAACGGCATGTCGCATTATTGGATACTTTGTGTATCATAGGCCACCACATCAAGCTAAATTGGAAGAAGACTTTTCATTGAGTTCTCATACAGCAGTGGATTGGATTTCCTTCTGCCGAGAAGTAGGTTTTATTAATGCTTATATGAATAACGTAAAAACGTTTGGTAAAATACAATGCTTTTTTTTAAAGATTTGTCAATTTTGGCTAAAACGGAATATACAGAAAATCGGTGGTGAAGGTCATACTGTACAAATCGATGAGGCACTGCTTGGACGACGCAAGTATCATCGAGGCCGGATAATCCGAGGAACATGGGTGTTTGGCGGTGTTGACCCAGTAACCAAGGAGTGCTTCATTGAGCCAGTACGTGCCCGATCTGCTGGAGTTCTGCAGGAAATAATCATGCGAAGGATCAAACCGGGTACAATCATCATTTCCGATTGCTGGAGGGCATATAAGAATTTGTCCAGAGAACGATGGATGCATCTCACGGTAAACCATCAATACAATTTTGTGGATCCGGAGACAAGAGCGCACACACAAAACATTGAGCGTCTGTGGCGTGATTTGCGTGACAACATCCCTCGTTATGGACGTCGAATTCAACATTATCGACAATACATTGCTGAATTTTTGTTCAAACGACATTTTTCTTATTCATGCCGCATTGATGCTTTTTTTGTTGAAATGTCAAATATGTATCCAATAGAAATTGATGATTTTTTACATGAATAAACATATTTTAAGATTTATAATCTATACACACACATATATATATATATATATATATATATATATATATATATATATATATATATATATATATATATATATATATATATATATATATCTGTTAATATCATTAAATTGTATTAAATAATATCATTTTTTCAAAGTTAAAAAAGTATGTGAAGATGTGATTTCCGCGCCCTACATGCACATATATTCTTGTTCAGCATAAACATCTCTACAACATACTAAAATTTCAAGGTCATCGGAGGGGTCTCCCGTAAACTGCATAATTACCAAAAATATTATTATTCCGACTAATATCTTGAATTGTTTACGTACATATCATCATTGCTGCCTTAATAGTCTCTAAATGGTTTGATGGTATATATTTTTTTGTAGTTATTTTTGAATAATAATGGATTTATAAAGTTAACCCTGTCTGGCCTTCTTATTGAGCATGAGCCCGAGAAGTTCTTTTCATTTTCAGGGTCCGCGCATGGCCTGGCTGGCCAGTAACATGAACTAGTTTGTTCATTTTAGTCATTTTTCAGCTTTTCCTTTAAAGGGAGGGATACTGGCCAATCACCATTAGATTTCACTTTGGTATTAGTCTTTTTAAATTTTTGATTTGTTCGAACATGGTCAGTATCAGAGGGTGGAGAACCCCAGACTATCGGGGTCAGGGCTCCGCCACCATCTGGGGCCCGGGGCTGTCTGCCTCACCCGGGTTCCTCTGAAAAGAGAGGTAGCATTTTCCCGCGTTTTCCTTTTTCAAATTTTCAATTTGCTGGTTCCGTGCGCTGTCACGAGCACTGGGTCTGCTTAGACAGCCCATGTTGCAGAGCCATGGGTGGTTTTCTCAACGGAACGATGCGCCCTTTTGTCCTTGGTATTCTTATATACCAGTTTGCGCCTACGTAATCATGACGGATGAATAACACGTAGCATCCCGTTTTCTTGGACAGCAACCCAACTCCATTATTTCATGGACCTACCCCAGCCGCAGCGAGCTAGCAAAGCGGCACCCCAGCATCCGTCGGGGTTGGTTGAAGGGTGCTCCGCTAATGCGGACGAGGGGCCTTCACGGCCATTTCTAGGACACCATGCTCTCGGGGCAATTCTTTTTTTTTTAATTCGCCTCTTGAATGGCATCAGTCATTCACCACTTCTGCTGGACCTTGGCCATCTTGGTTCCGGACTTCGGTCTGGTTCTGAGTTGTGCTAAGGTCAGCAGCTCTTCCACTCTTACAAATCGCTACAATAGTTTTACGAAGTTTGTTTGGCTTTATCCTGTAAAGTCTACTACCACATCAGAAGTAATAGATAAAATGAAAACACAGAAAAGTTTCTACGGAAACCCTGCGCAAATAGTGACAGACCGAGGGGCAGCATTCACCTCAAAATACTGTGCTACTAAGAATATTCGGCACCTTCTAATAACAACAGGATTGCCGGGAGCTAATGGCCAAATAGAGCGACTAAATAATGTAGTCATTAATACTTTAGCGAAATTGAACGCCGAGGACCCAGCTAAGTGGTATAAACACGTCGCGGAAGTACAACGAACGCTTAATTGGACGTTTCATCGTAGTATAGGCACAACACCATTCGAGCTAACGATTGGGGTACTTATGCGCGCTAATGTTGCCCCGTCCCTTGCTAAAATAATAGATGAAGAAATGGAAACCTATTTTTGCTCAACAAGGTAAAACATGAGGGAGTACGCCAAAAGCCAAATACTGAAGGTGCAAGAAGAAAATCGAAAAACGTTTATCCGTCGACGATAAATATCAAAAAGAAGATATTGTAGCCATAAAACGGACCTAGTTTGGACCACACTTGAAGTTAAAGCCTAAGTTTTTGGGGCCTTATCGAGTAACAAAAGTCAAGGGCACCGGCTATAACGTATCAAAGGAGGGTATGCATGAAGAACCGATAAGTACGACATCGTGTGCCGAATTTATGAAACCTTGGACCAGCTACAATGCTTCATCCGAGACGGATGAAGAATAGGACGGCCGAATGTAGGTGACGTAATGTATACTGATGAGAGAGCAGCCGAACCAGAAGACGAGAAGACGAGAAGACGTGAAAACGAGAAGACGTAAACACGCGAAGGCGCGTATAGTATCGTATTCAGTTTCGCTTTTCGAAACATAGCTGTGTGTTACATTCTGAATTGGGAAAGATGGTTAACAGTGAAATTGAACACACTTATTATGATCATCAGATTTACCTTAATTATTGTTGAGGTAACTGCAACTCGGACAACTTGGTAACACTAAATTGACAAGCAGCCATTTTTGGTTATCATGAAAAAGTGAAAAAGGTCATGACACTATGTGTGAACACGTTCCCTAGTATTAGTCTTTGGTTGGAAATAAATCTTTGTAATATAAGCGAATCATTCGTGCTGTATTTAATTTAACTACATCGTGTGGTTCATTTGGACATTGTGCAACCTTAAACCACAACAATTATTATATCCGGTTTTTGAAGTTTCAATTCGGCCACTTGCATTGTAACTCTGGACCGACTCGGACGTAGTCTCCCCGCGCCACGTTTAAGTATTAATAGATATTGTAGCTCTTATTACTGTTAAATAAAGTGATACTTTGAAAGAGTGCCAGTCGATTTTTGCTTCAAAACGTACAGATACAACAGTGGCGACGAGGATGGGATTGATGCAGACAGATTTCTAACAGGTAAATTGTGGAAAGACAACCGCGCCGGGAGACATACATTTAGGCTAGCTCACGGGCGAGCTCGCAGAATTGTGTTATTTACAGCAGGGACAAAAACAGGTTAATCATGCCGGGGGACAGTGCGCACAGTGCGACGACAGTGCATTCCACCTTCACCGTCGACCCATACACGCCGCAGCTCAAATGGAGTAGATGGGTGAAAAGACTCGAAGTGGCATTTAACGTATTTAACGCCCCCAATACGCTTAAAGTGCCCTATTTGCTACATTACATGGCGGTCGAAGCCTACGATACGATATGTGATAAGCTGGCACCAGAGCTTCCTGAAGATAAGACTTACGAGTACATAGTTGAGGTTATGGAAAAATGTTATAATCCAGCACCACTAGAAATGGCGGAAAAATTTCGGTTTCACTCACGCAAGCAGCAGGAGGGAGAGACAGTGCAGGAATATTTGCATGCATTGCAGAAATTGGCAATAAATTGCAATTTCGGAGGGTTTCTAAAGCAAGCGCTGAGCGCTTCTCAACGAATCCAGGGTCAGTTGCTGGAGACACGTGGCTTAGATTTAGATAAGGCAGTAGAAGTGTCTACGGGAATGGAACTTTCTGAGAGAGATGCCGAGCAGTTGCATCGAAGAGAATTGGTTAATAAAGTATACACAAAATCAAAAGTACCAAGTAATCAGAAATGTATTAATAAGAATAGAAATACAAAGTCAAGTAACGCTTTTAATAAGAACTCTTGTTTTAGGTGTGGTAGTTCGAAACATTTCGCAAATGCCTGTAACAAAATTAATGCGATTTGTAATTATTGTAGACGGAAGGGACACCTCCAGAAGGTTTGTTTGAAAGCGACGCGAGATCGACAGACAAATTTTACCGTGCAACAGAACGCTGTGGAAGAAATCATGTGGATATCCGAAGACACGGTGAGGCGGCAACGTGAGCGGTTTCAGGCTACTCTCCATATTAACGAACGAATAGTTAGGATGTAAGTTGACAGCGGAGCAGCCGTGTCCATAATGAGTCAGGTACAATTTAAGGCATTATTGAAGTCATCTGACATTAAATTGCGTCATTAAATTGCGAACATTTAAAGGTGATAGGTGTATGTTGCGTACAAGTAGTTTTCAATAACAAAAATGCAGAACTAGATTTATATGTAGTAGATAGTGACAATCAACCATTATTAGGTAGGGAGTGGATACGAGTGCTGGGAATAAGTTTGTTGGAAGGAAAAATCAATGTAGTGCAGGTGAAATCTCCACTTTCCTGTCTATTAAATGAGTTTAAAGAAGTGTTTGAAGAAGGTATTGGGAAAATTCAAGGTATACAAGCTTCTCTGTCTCTAAAGCCAGGCAGCGTACCAATTTTTCGAAAAGCCCGACCAATACCATTTGCTATTAAAACTAAAGTAGAAGATGAAATTGCGAACTTAGTGGAACAAGGAATATGGGAATCAGTAGATCACTCCGAATGGCCAACACCTATAGTTCCAGTGATGAAAGCATCGGGTAGCGTACGTTTGTGTGGGGATTTTAAAAGTACGGTAAACGCATGCATACATGTGGATGAGTACCCACTGCCAACGATTGAGGAGTTGTTTGCAAATATGGCAGGAGGGGAAAAATTTACTAAAATCGACGTAAGCAAAGCTTATTTACATCTCGAAATTAGAGAAGAGAAGCGCCATATATTAACTTTGTCAACACATAGGGGGCTGTATAGACCAAGTCGTTTAATGTTTGTAACTTGTAACAAATGCACCAGCTATTTGGCAACGTACGATGGAAATTATTTTGCAAGGTATTCCGAGCATCTCTGTTTTTCTCGACGATATCAAAATAACAGGTAGAAATGATGCAGATCATTTACATAATTTAAGATTAATGCTAGAAAGATTAAAGAAACATGGTATAAAGATCAACAAAGAGAAGAGTGTATTTTTTAGGGAAGATATTGAATACTGCGGGTATAAAATTAATAAATGGGGAATTCATAAAGTTAACTAAAAAGTACAAGCTATTCGGGATGCTCCTACGGATAAGCAGCAAGTGCGTGCTTTTGTAGGATTAGTCAACTACTATGGCAGGTTTATAAAAAATTTGAGTACGCTACTTCATCCCTTAAATAGGTTGCTATGTAAGAATGAAACGTTTGTTTGGGATGGGAAGTGTGAAATGGCATTTCGAGTAGTAAAACAACAAATGCTGAACAACACTTTCCTAGTTCACTTTGACCCGAAGGTACCACTTTGTTTAGCTAAAGATGCTTCGCCTTATGGAGTAGGAGCTGTCTTAAGTCATATATATGCAGATGGTTCTGAAATGCCTATACAATTTGCATCGCAAACTTTGAACGAAACCCAGAAAAAATATTCACAGATAGATAAAGAAGCATACGCCATAATTTTCGTCATTAAGAAATTTCATCAATATTTATATGGCAATCACTTCATTTTATATGTAGACCATGCACCTTTGGTTCAAATTTTGAACCCCCGAAAATCATTACCAACATTAAGTGCTACTAGAATGCAGCATTATGCATTATTTTTGCAAGGCTTTGACCACGAAATAAAGTACAAAAAATTAAATTTACATCCAAACGCAGATGCAATGTCAAGATAACCGGTTCGTTTTGAAATCGGAAAACTGGGATGAAGCTGATATTTTTGAAATTAAACAAATTTATTCACTACCAATTGCATTGGAGCTATTAGCGCAAGAAACAACGAAAGATAGGAGTTTACGGGTGCTACTTGAAGGTTTAAAAACGGGCAGAAGTGTCGAGAAGGAATACCGGTTTGGAGTAGATCAGTCTGAGTTTAATTTGCAAAGTGGCTGTATTTTTAGGGGACAAAGAGTTTTAATTCCAATTCAATTGCAAAAAAATATTCTAAGAGAATTACATGATGCACATTTCGGCATGGTAAAAATGAAGGGCTTGGCGAGGAGTTACTGTTGGTGGAAAAATATAGATATCGATATAGAAAATTTGGTTAAAAATTGTTTTGTATGTAACAAATTGGCTAGAAATTTGCCACTAGACAAAGGGCACCACTGGGAACCAGCTGGTAAACCTTTTGATCGAGTACATGTAGATTTCGCGGGGCAATTTAATGGCGGGTATTATTTTATTCGCGTGGATGCGTATTCACTTTGGCCTGAAGTGCATTTCATGAAAAAAATTTCAAGCGAAGAAACGATAGGGGTTTGTAGGAAAATATTCTGTGCTTTTGGACTTCCAAAAGTATTAGTTTCGGACAATGGCTCGCAATTTACATCACATAAATTTCAACTGTTCCTCAAATTAAATGGCATAAGGCACAAAACTTCAGCGCCCTACCATCCCGCAACAAATGGTTTGGCGGAAAGGTTTGTTCAAACTATGAAAAAGGGGCTGAAAGCTATGCAATTGGAAGGGAAGCCAAAAGATATCGCTCTAAGTCAACTATTACTTCAATATAGGAAGATGACACATGCAGATACGGGGATTTCTCCTTCTAAGTTAATGTTAAACCGAGAGATACGATCAAGACTAGATTTAATAAAACCCAAAATAGAAAAGAAACAAGTAGATTCTGGATATCTAGAGAAGCCAATAGCTAAAATACTGGAGGTAAGTGCACGAGTAGCGGCAAGAAACTAACAAGAAGAGAAATGGAGATTCGGTACGGTAACTGAAAAGCTTAGTAAGCTTCATTATAGGGTAAAATTAGATGACGGTAAAGAATGGCGTAGGCACATTGATCAGCTTCGTTTTATAGGAATGAGTACCCCTGAGGATCTACCACGACTAGACTTTGAACTTCCTTTACAGACGACGCCAAATACGCAATTTAACAAGGACACAGCACCTTCAATCGTCCCAAGCGGAAAATTAGGAGTGGATGCTAATCACACACTTGAAAGCAAAGGGAAACCGTTAATTAAGCAGTCGGATTATCCTCCACACATAAATGTATCAAATGATGATTCATCCAGGCCGTTGCCAAATTATGGTAATAACGCAAACACTGGCGGTGTCCCAGAAGTACGTCGATCATCAAGAATTAGGAAACAACCAGATCGACTTATTTATTAATTTATCTTGAAAATAACTAATGAAGTTCAATCAATGTTGGTTTAATTAAATGATGTGAATTTGCAAATCACTATGAAATAGAATTATGATCAAAATTATGTACTAATTTATTGGAATAAATTGGCAAGGGAAGAGATGTTATATTCTGAATTGGGAAAGATGCTTAACTGTGAAATTGAACACACTTATTATGATGATCAGATTTACCTTAATTCTTACATCCGGTTTTTGAAGTTTCAATTCGGCCACTTGCATTGTAACTCTGGACCGACTCGGACGTAGTCTCCCCGCGCCACGTTTAAGTATTAATAGATATTGTAGCTCTTATTACTGTTAAATAAAGTGATACTTTGAAAGAGTGCCAGTCGGTTTTTGCTTCAAAACGTACAGATACAACACTGTGTATATTAATTACTACCTCGATTCATTACCTTTAAAATATATCTTTGTGCATTCATTATCAGCTCGTTTCTTTTCTCATATATATAATATATACACGGTAAAAAATTTAAGTTAGAAAATTCAACTTTGTCAACTATTTCTTGGTTTAATTCACAGTTTTGTGATTTTTTTATACAAATTTGTTGAAAAATTTTACTTGGTGAAGTTGAAAAGCTAATATGTAGACATTTTTATCTCAAATATTGCAAAAAGTCAACCAAAATCAAACAGTAACGCTCTATGTATATAACATTTATACTTTTTTGGTTTAAAATCCTGACCAAATCAACCAGGAGGGATGAAATTTTTCATGAGTTATAAGAAAATCTAGGAATTTATCACAAACAACGGTATTTTATATATGTGCCAAAGTAAACTGAATATAGTTCGTTGAATGCGTTATATTTTTCAGTTTGTTAGCTGAAGTCATCCAAATGGTTTTGCACATTAACGAAGCGTATCATTTTAGTTCGGCATTTCAAACAGATTAGTGGTTTCAGTGTGCTTTCAAGTGTTCAAAATGCAGCTAATTGGAAAGTTTATGTTAGTGCATTTCGAAAGTGAAAATGTAAAAAAGTTCGTAAAATTGCAGAAATTTTCCATTGGCGAGGAGTATCAGTTCCAGGATATTCTCGATTCCGGTAAGTAATGTTTGTAATTTCTGTGGGGCAAAAGATTCGTTTCGCTGTACAGTTTTGTCGATACAATTGCAAAACATTGATTTCTTTCAATTGTCTGTTTTGATTTTATTGTGATTGTGGACACAAAAAATGTATGAACCAAGCGTCTTTTAAATGTGAGTTTTGGCAATATTTTTTTGATCACGGGAAAATTGATTTTTCATTTTCACATGGGTCGCTAGCGTTCCTACTCTCTTGTGTGCATCATGGCATTTTTCGTACATATTGGGGAGAATTGGGACTATTCGGTGCTGAGTGCCGCAGAGAGGGGTGCATTGAACGGATTTTTTGTGAGAGTTGTGCGTGTATTAAAAAGGTTAACTCTCATATGGGTGCACGGGTAGTCATTTCGTATGCATTTTCTTTTATAGGGCAAAGTAGTAAAAATATTCCAATTGTACGATCCCTGAACTCACATTTTTTTTAATACATTATATTGTATTACATTCTTATTCAGATTATAATTATAAGATGTTGCTTATATATAAAGCTCAATTTTTCAAATGATTTCCGAATTTAATGTATGCCAATGTATCATTAAACGTGAAACTAGTCAATGGCAAAGGAGAAAAAAGTGTTCTTAAGTTTGAGGAATATTAAATTAGTCGCTCGGTATCAAGCGTCAGTTAGTCTTATAAAACAGTTTTGTATGCTGTACATTATTAAGAGTAAAAATACTATAATGTTCAATTTAGTTTATAAACAACTAAATGCCACTTTACCAGCCAACACTACTTTTTAATTAAAAAAAATTTCATTGTGATTGAGCTTGGTTTACGCTGACAAACATTTTCAGTGAAGTTATATACGGCAGACACAGCGTTCACACATTTTGAGGACTCGCATGGAACGTACATTTCAAGCGATATTTTAATACCATTGGTGTATCAATATATTGGATGCTCATGTTTTTTTCTTCGATACAAATCACATACTCCAGCTCCAGTGATTCAAGCTAACGCTGAATTTGGACCCATCCTGTCAATTTCAGTCGAAGTAAAATTTCATTATACAAACTAAAAGACTTAAATTAACTTTATTTCAAATATAGTCCGTGAAAAATTTTATTAACGAAAACGATGGCCAGCATATTTTTGACCAGTATGAATCTGCAAAATGTTTAACCGACAAAAACCGTCGACTATTGGTCCGAATTTTAGGCAAGTTTTTAACAAAGTATTTCGGAATGTATCCAGCGAAATCCGAAAAACTTAAACTTGCTAGCATTGCAATAGAACTATTTCCACATTACCGTTCATCGTCAAAGTATAAGGGAGCTGTAAGAATATACGAATATTTTACGATGTAAAATTTATTTATGATTTTCCTTTTTCAGGAAATATTCTTTAATCCTGACAATAATACTGGATACTTTGTTAACCAGCTCAAGTTTGCAAACTGGAAGCGAAATACATACACAACAGACACTTTTCAACAACCGGAAAACTCGGATAGCCAAGCAGAGCTTTTATCTCCTGAGGACGCTTTATTTTTCAAAACTTGCCAGATACCAAGTGCAAAGAACGAGCTTGTTATTATTTTAAAAAGGACTGCAAACGCGCGAAAACGACTTTTATTGGAGCCTCTTAATATTCCTGAATGTTTTCCATTTTACTTCATTGACCCTGAACTTGTAGCTACTTCAAATTTTTCAGTACATTTCATTTACTGATCATTTTCATTCTTATAGATCTTAATCGATTTTAACATCCAGTATCCTGGTATTAAAGAAAACATCCGAGCAGATTTTAGTATTATAGAGGGAGTAATTTTCAACGTTGCATCATTTAAGAACATTGAAGTAGATGAAATAAAAGGTAAGAATAAAAATAAATTTCTTTTTGGCATAGTGTCAGTTTCTTTCCTATTTATAGACTGGCCTATCCAAGTGCAAGTGTTTTTGATTTTAGCAAAACTCATACCAACTCCTAGTGGTACGAGGAAGAGAAAAAGGAGTGAATATTGTGAGTTTGTTCGATTCGACGATTTGAATAATCCGATTAACACGACATCTGCTGCTTCCCCGGAGCCAATCATCATAGCAAAAGGATCGACAAAAGCCAATATTGTACAATATTTCATAGCGCTTGACTCTAATTTGATTGCAATTCCAAGCCATTATGATTTCTTGCAAGTATTCGATATTTTCTTCAAGCTCTTTCACATTTTCAATATTACGTATAACGCAGGTTTAAAGTTATTGCTATTATTTTTTGAAAAGTTCTTATATGGTTTTCCAAAAGCCAAAGATACACCTAGATTAATTGAGCTTTGGAATGTTATACAAAATTTTGAGAAGGAGAACATTAATTCATTAAATATAAATAAAATAGTGCAGTAAGTTTAAAATAAGATCTAAAGTTTATAATTGATAAGAATTTGTTGCTGTTATATAGTAACTTTTTATAGTTGTTAAGTTTTTTGTCCAGTTTAAAAACAAGCCATTTAATTTTCGGGCCAAATATGAAAAACTAAATTGATTCTATGAATTACGAATTTTATTTCATTGAAATTATTTTGACTAAGCACATTTGAATTTCCTATTAATATGGGTGATTATTTCTGTTTTATTTGTAACGAAAATTTTTTTAATTACAAAATAGTAATTAAGCATTTAATGTATGTACATTCTCTCAGAGCTGCTAAAAATCATAACTTGAAATGTATAAAATCTCGACAATGTAAGCAAACATTTCTAACGTACTCGGGATTAAGGAAACATATTATCACCCGTTGCAAGCCTTCTGCTTCTAAACATAATATAATAGATATCCAACGCATTTCAACTCAAAATCATAATAGTTTAGTAAACACTCTTGATAATCAAAGTAACAATGATTGTGAGAACACTCTTGTGCTTGAAAGTAATGGCAGTAATGAGAAAACTTTAGAGTCTACTGTTTATAAAACAAAACAAATTTCTAGAATCAGTGGAGGTCAGAAAAATACTGATATTGAAGTTAAATCGGAAATTGATGAACTGTTTCTTGTGTTATCTTCATCATGTTTACCAGAAAATACTGCAGACTTAGTTTGTAGCCATTTGAAAAATATTGTGATGTGCTTAATACCAGATATTTTAGATACAAAAAGACTAGATGCTATCAGCTATTTGGAAAATTATTCTTCCTGTTTTAAAAGAAAAAAATCTTTTTCAACTGATTTAATTCCTTCTCCTATCGAGATTAGTATAGGTCTAAGATGGGAAAAACAGTTTAACCAACAATCCAATTCCTATGATTACATTCGAAAAGCTTGCACGTTTCAATATGTTTCAATCCTTCAAACCATTAATGCATTAATGAAGAAAAGCGATTTTCAAAATGCATGCTTAATGAAAAGTCATATATGCGATGACACAAAACTTGTAAATTTTTGTTGCGGGGATATTTATCGCAAAGAGCTATATTTTCAAGAAAATACTGCCGTACTCTGCATTCAATTATATTATGACGATTTTGAAGTTGTGTGCCCTTTGGGTAGCAAAACGTCAGTTCATAAAATGGGGGCCGTATACTTCCGCATTCTTAATTTACCTGAGTA